>PISX010002222.1:39030-167022 GCA_004024625.1 Mellivora capensis | reverse complement strand
GGCCTGGAGCGGTTTTAATGTAGGGGCCCGCGTCAGTTCAGATCAAGTCTCGAGGTTCGAGGGGAGAGTTTCCCATAAGAGGAAACAGCGCCGAGAGGGTTCACCAGGCGGGAGAGGCGACTGCGCGCGTTCGCCACGGGACCACCGGCCCGCGCGTCCTCAAACGTCTGCCCCTTTGAAATGCTCGGGACGCCAGGAGGCGGTGGGAGCCGGGAGAGATGTGCCTGGATCTCTCCTCGTGCGCGCTGGGGAGTAGACTCGAGGAAGACTGGCCGGCCGACAGGCACGCACCCAGCGGCCCCTACAGCGGACCGCTGTTTTCAGGCTCCTCCGCCCGATGGACCCCAACCCGGGGAAGTTCCCGCTGCGACGCCCCGCGCCAACGGCCAGGAGAAGCCGGTCCTCAGGCAGCACTTGTCCCCAGTCCCTGCCCATCCTCGGCTTCCCTTGCCTCCCGTCCTGTGTCCGCATTTTCCTTTCTGTCTTACGCAAAGACTAGCGGCGGGTTGCCGGGGCCTTTCCCTCTGAGCGTGGCTGTGAATTCAGAGTTTGGGGCGGAATTCTGAGCGAACCGCGGCGCCCGGGGCCTCCCCGCACACGGAGCGAGGGGCAGGCGGGCTGACTCGGTGGCGAGGAGACGCCGTCCCCGGGAGGGCCCCGGAGCGGCGTCCGGCGAGCTTACCTTCCGCAGCCCTCCCCGCGCCGAACTCTTTCAGCTTGTCCTTGTCGTTGTCCACGTGGTCCTTAAACAGATGCACCGAACAGTGGCCACTGCCCTCCGTAATGTCCTGGAGGCTGGATTCCGAGCTCCCCAGCTCCCGGGAGCGCGCCAGTCCGCTCTCCAAAACTTCCCTGTACGTGATCGAATCCTTCTTGCCGCCGCCGCCGCCGCCGCCGCTGCTCTCCTTGCTTTTCTGGTCAAAAGATTTGGATACAAAAGCCGTGAGTTCCTCCATGGCTGCGCGGGGCTGCGGGGTCCGCGGGGCTCGGCGGCGCTGGCTGGGAGCGGGGCTGAGGTCCGCACGCCTCCCCGCGCGGAGCGGACGGTCCGTGTGAGGGTAGATGCCTCCCGCTGTTATTTATGCCTTTCAATTTGAGATCTCACTATTTATACAAGGCCGCGTCCGCCCAACCCCCAGCGCTCCCTGTCTTCAGCAATTACGGCTCCCGGCTCGGCGGCGGGCGCACGCAGAGACGCTATCTCTCCCCACCTCCGGGCCGGCAATTGGCTTTCTTTTCATTTCATCACTGTTTGGCGTCTGTGCACCTTGGTGTGGAGAGGTAAAGATCCAATTTTTGGAAGGGAGAGGGGGAGAGCGCGCGCTCGCGCGAGCGGGCACGGGCGGCGGAGCCCCAGACAGGTACCCGCATTTCCTCGCTGCCTGGAGGGAACCGAACTCGAGGAGCTTATCGATGGTGGGGAGGTCCTCGCCGGCCGCCACAGCCTGGAGCCCAGCCGGCCCGAGCCGGGGAACCTGTCCCCGCAGGATGCGTCCGCGCGCGCGGCACTGCGGAGAGACGCCGAGGGGACCCGGGGCGCCGGGGACGCGCTATCCACAGACGAGAATCGGCTGCGACTCGGAGATGCGGTTGGATGGCGGGCCGGACCCGCCGCGCGGCCCGCGGAGCGAGCGGTTGCAGCCGGTGCGCCCGCTGGGACCGGTAAACCTCTCGAGGACCCCGAAAGGGGGAAGGAACGGGGCCCGCGTCTACCCGAGCGTGGACGCCGGAACCTCGGCGGCGGGGGCGGCGAAAAGCGGCTGGCAGACCTCGGAGGCGCCGGCGCCGCGGAGGCCGGGGACTGGGAGGCCGCGTGCGCCCGGAGCGCGCGGGGTCGGGACTCGGAGACAGCCGCGGCTGGCGGGGAGCCCTGGTTTGTAAGCGGCGGTCCTTCGAGCACGCGTTAGCGTCCGCTCGGCGGGACTGAAGCAGCCTCCTCTCCAGCCCTGCCGGGATATTTACTGGGGGGGAAATCGAGGTATTCTGGTTGTGCCACGCTTTCCCTCGCCCCCTTTCCAAGGCCGAGGAGGACCCACTTTCTCACCGGCACCACGAAGTCAGTTCGCAACACCGGAAGTCAAGCCTGTCACCCCGTCCGCAAATAAAGTTGATTTCCCCCCCTTTCCCCTCTTTGATCTGTCACCTCGCCCGGTCTCCCCCTCCCCCGCCCCCGCGGGAGTCCGGACCCGGCTCAGGGGCGGCGCTGCGGGGGGAAGGGAGAGCTGGCGGGGTTCGGGGGGCCTCGTTCTGCCCGCCCCGGAGGCACTGCCGGCTCGGACCGTTTGCGAATCCGGGCCCGGGCCGGGGGCCACTCTGGGCGGGACCCTGCGTTCCACGCAGCGCGGCGCCGCGGGCGCCCTGCACCATTCTCCGCCGGCGGGAGGGGACGGACACGGTTGCTCCGGAAATCGTGGGGCCTGCGTCCAGTCATTCGGGGTTCAGTCGGAGGGGCCTCGGTCTGGGGAGGGGCAGGGGGTGTCTCCCCGCCACACAGGC
This sequence comes from Mellivora capensis, assembly GCA_004024625.1. Taxonomy (NCBI): domain Eukaryota; kingdom Metazoa; phylum Chordata; class Mammalia; order Carnivora; family Mustelidae; genus Mellivora; species Mellivora capensis. Next base: position 164,526 of record PISX010002222.1, on the reverse strand, counting down.
AGAGGGCGAGGAGGAGACCGGCTCCTTCCCCGCCAGCCTCCTGCCTTCCCTCCCTCCTTCCTTCCGCCTCTCCCCGTTCCGTCTCCCCCTTCCCTTCCCTCCTTCTCCTCTCCCTTCCCTCTCCCTCCTTCCCCCACTTCTCCCGTCGCCTCGCCCTCCATCCTCCGCCGGGGAGCTCTGCGCGGCTGCGTTTCCGCGCGGCCCGGGCTGCGATGCCCCGTGAGGTGCGGGGCCGGGCTGGGGGGTTCCGAGGCCGCCGCCTCCTCCGGACTTCAAAAGCGAAAGGCGAGGAAGCCCTCCCAACTTAACAAACAGGTCTTTGTCACCGCGGCCCTCTCATCAAAGCGGAGGCGCGCGGATATCACACGGAATTACCAAGAGCCCCTCATGCATTATGCATGCAGCGGGGCGGCGGGGGAAACGCCGAGGGCTCGCGCCCCGAGCGATGCTGCGCAGGGCGCGCGGGGTGAGGGCGCGGGGCGGCCCCGCAGTTGACAGTCCTCGCCCGGCGGAGCCCCCACCCCCGCCCCCGAAACCGTGAGGGGAGGAGCTTCTGCCCCACGGGGTCTCCAGATGCCCACCCTCCCCGCGGAACTCCGTTCCAGGTAGACAGCACAGTGAGGGCCCGGGTGAGCAGAGCAGGGAGAAACGGCCACAGAGAAGCAGGTTGGGGGAGGATGCCGTGGACGCAGCAACTTTCTCCAGTCGTCCGGGACAGGGACCTTCTCCTCTGCTCACCGTCCCACGTCAGAGCCCCCCTCACCACCAGCCCTGGGAGAAGGGCAGCTCCCCAGGGATCTGGTGCTGGAAACTCTGCCCACCCCTCCCAGAAGGGTCTCGGTCCCTTCTCAACAGCCGCAGCGTTCCCGAGGGCCTGGGCCTGGCAAGGCCTGAGCTTCTGCAGGTAGAGGGGTTTGAGGCCCAAACCTTCAGCCCAGGCCCCCCTGCAGGGCTGCCCCCACCTCCTACCTCCTCAGGCACCACCCCTACCAGACCGGTATCTCAGCCCCAACCAGCCTCCGGCAGCCTCCAGGAACGTGCACAGGAGGCACTGGATGGGGACCCTGAAGGCTAACCCCCGCCCACACACCTCTGCAGCCCCACCTCTGATGCCCCTTCCCCTGCTACCCAGTGCTTCCAAAATAACCCTTCAGAAAAGAATCGGACTCTTCAGCCAGCTTCTCTGTTCCACCTGGAAGGCCTTGCCTTTCCTAGAGCTACTGACCTGCAAAGGGTATCACCCGTTTTACAAACTCCAACTTTCTGCTGGTGAGGAACCAAGGGGCAGCCGCCCTCCCTGAGAGCGGGGCGCAGTGCCCTGAAACCCCACCCCTCCCCAGCCAGGGGTGCACAAGGCTCCTTGACCTGTTGCCTCTTTGCAGACAGACACCGAAACCCCACAGCCTGGAGTCTGTCCTCACACTTCAGCCCAGGCAGTGAGGGTCCCCACCACATATTTCTGCTCATTCTGAGACGTGGCCGAGGCCGCAGGGTGGGCCCATTGGGTGAAATGTTACGTTTACGTTTGCGCTCCCCGGCGCAGGCCAGACGGGAGGGTGCAGAGCCTCCCGGGCTGGAGGGGACTCCGCCTACGCTTCTAGATGCGCGCCCCCCGGAAAGAAGGAGCACCGTGAACAGAGGAGACAACACGCTTTTAAAATCCGGTCTCGTGAGAACGTGGATGGTTTCGAGTCTCCGATGCATTTTTTTTTCTTCATTTTTTTGCTTCCAACTCTTAGAGAGGAAACGAGTTTCAGGAAAGTTTGTGGACGGAAATGAAAGCCCATCTCTTTCCTGGAAAACACCGGCGACGACGACAACAACAAAAAAGAAATCATGAGGGGGAGGCGGGGAGCAGGCCTGGGGATCCGGTTTCTGGAAGGAAAGAGAACTTCCACAGTTTGAGTTCGCCAAATGCTGCGCACACCGCGCGCGGAGCTCCGCGGGTCCTGAATTCGCGTCCGGACCGCCCCGAGCGCGTGTCCCGAGGCCCAGGAACCCCCGCGGACGCGGGCTGCCGGGTTCGGGAACGCCTGACCCGCTCCTATACGCGCGCTGTTTGCAGCGTGTTCTAGCTGCGACAGCACGAGGAAGCAAAACGCAATAAAAGTAAATAAAAATGCCAAGAGACCTTGTACTCCTGAGGAGGGGTCCCGGACGACGGGGAGGAGGTGGGAGGGTCACTAAAACAAGGGTCCTGCACCGCCGCCCGTGGTGTCTGTGGGCCCAAGTCCCCCGGCGCTGTCCCGTCCGCGCCAGCCTCCCACGCGCGAGCGAGAAGAGCGTGGCCACCCCGGGAGCGGTTCTCGGCCCACCTGCATGCACGGACACGCACGCACGGGGGTTCGCCCCAGGACGCCAGGGCCGCCGCCCGAGAGTGGGGGCTCCTCCTCCCCGCTCGCTGCGCACGGGGAAGTGTCCACTCATACCGGATCAGGCCTCCCTGAGTTCCGCCTGCCCCCACCAGGGCGAGACCAAGGACAGCTCGAGGTCAGGCCTGAAGCACCAGGAGCTGGGAGCTCTGTGGAGTTCACGCCAGCTCCGCAGCTTCGGGCCAGCCCGGCAGGCTCCCCGCCGGCCTCCCCCGGCCCCTGGGCAGGTCTGGAAAAGTCCCACAGGCCGCTGAGGAGTGGCCGGAAACCGAGCAAACCGACCTCACCCTCCGCCCGCTTCCTGGGGGCCGGGCGCAGGGGTGGTGATTCGTGCGGGTGCTGGTGAGGGGCATTTGTCCTCTTCCCAAGTCTTTTCCCCAACTGCAGGAAGAAAGGGGCCACTAGCCTTTTTATCTGTTGTACCCACGGTGGACCCGGGTCTGCAGGGCACAGTGCCTATCAGATGTCCAGACGCAATGGCCCAACCCGCGTCCCCCAGACACCTAGTAGGAGAAGCTCAGGACACAAATGACCTGGGTAACCATGGTGCCATGAGCCACCCGGCCCCTTCTGGGGCATGCCAGGTGCAGACAGACCTCAGGGGAGACTAAAGATGCCGGAGGACAGGGACATTCCCGATTCTACAAAATGATCTCTCTGTGCCCCAAATAGGTACATTTTAAGAAATGGACGGTGCTGTTCTGGGCTTTCTCCTTCTCTCACGCAGTTACAATGCCAGGGGAAAGGAGGTCATGAATATTCAGACATTTAGTATTTCGTTCACTTCCTCCCTAAAAGGTACGGCTTGAATTTTTTCACGTGGAGCCCAGAAAAGGCAGCTTTTCCTGATCAGAATGTATTTACCTTAAGTCAAACTCGGTGCCCTTAGCTCAGGATACCTGAGCAGGGTTTGAGGGCACCCAGGGCCCCTAACCCAGTGGGAGGGCAGAGGACCCCCGGCCAGGCCCTCTTCCCCACTCCCTGCCACCTCGGGTCCCTCGGGAGTCATCCGTGGTTCCCAGGACGGGCAGGAGGCGTATTTCAAGGAGCACGTCTTCAGCCACGCTGGCCTACTTTCTCAGCACCTAACTGGGAAGACAATTTCTATTAATAATCAGAAGGGAGGGGGTGTTAATGGTTTTCTCTGAAGAGCCAGCCTTTTTAACAACAATGAACCCCTCCCAACCCATTAAATATTTATACGTATCGATCAGAAGTGCAGCCTTTTACAGATGTGCAAACACACTTCACAGGGAGGCTCCTTCTCCCCCTTCCTTCCCCCTTTTAAATTTAGAGACCTGCGTTGGTCCTCCCTCCTAGGCTGGTCATTGATCTACGCACACACCCGCGTTTCCAATGCGAGGCTAATAGATTTTCATGACGGGTTCCTCCAGCTTGTGAATGGGTAAGATTGATCCCGTCCACAAACCCGACGTGTGTAATATTAATAAAGGATGTCACGGGACCGGATTCGCTCGCTCCTCTCCCGAGGGTGGGTTGCCTCTGTGCTTGCAAGGGCCCACCCAGAAAACGCACTTTCCGTGATGTTTCTGTGTGTGTGTTTTCCCCCCACTTTGTCTCACTCTTGCTACAAAGCCCCAGGATTTATTTTGGGGAGGGGAGAAGGAGGTTTTTAAAATACCCCTAATGGCAAAAATGCTTGTTTAACAGTACGTAGCCTCTCGGGCAATGCCGGTTGCCTTCTGTGGGATTTTTTTTATTATTATGATTTCTTCGCCGTGTACTTGGTAACATATGGTGGACATTAAAACTCTCTACTTTCAGATTTAATCACCGGACCCTTGCTCTATGTTTTATTTAAGGAAAACATGATTCTTCTTTTTTTCAAGGAGCAGAGCCGTTTACCATGCAGGACGTCTAAAGAGGGCTGTATTCTGGAGACCACTGCTAAACAAACAATGCCCGGGTCTCCTTCATGATGCATACATTAACCGCTTGGCAGGGAGCAATTTCTGCGGTAATTAATGTTCCAGGAATAAATCTTGGGCGTGTATTTTGATTTTCGCTCTCATTTCTGGCACAGGGCCTCCGCCAGAGGATGGGGGAAGAGCGAGTCCTATCTTCCTCTTGCCTGTACCACCCACACACCCCCCCACTGGCCTCCCTTTTCCACGGAGGCCGGGGAGGGCTTTGAAATCAGCTCTAGCCAAAATGAGCTCAAAATCTTTTGCCTTTTCTCTCCAGTTTCAAAATGCACATGAAAGCAGCAAATACGTCTCTTGCCCACAGCCATGGAGAGAAAATTTTTTCGGAAGTTAGCAGCCCCTGGGCGGGGACCTTCTGCAGAAAGTTACTCTACTGGCACCCGCGTGGCGGTGGGGGGACGGTGAGTCCCAGGCCTCCTTGGGCACAAGCAGGGCACACAGAGCGTGGTCCCCGCGGGCCGTGCTGGACCGATGCCCGCGCTCTGCCTTCCTTCCCGGCTCAGGCTCCGGGCAGCGTCCCCAGAAGCCGGTGTCATCACCCTCTGCAGACGAGGACACGGCTCCCGGGCCGCGGCCACCTGCCCGACGTTTGTGAGGCGTTGTCCAAACTTCGACTGTCCCGAGCTCCGAGGAAGACAGATCCCACTTTACCCCGGTGGGATCCGTACAGGGGCCACCGGGGCGCCGCAGGGAGGCTGTTCCCTACAGGCCTTCGACTTCCCTAAGCCGCCTCTTTAGAAAAACAGTCCGCAAGAACCTGCGCCGTCTAGAAGGCGAGCGTTAATGAATCGGCCAGTTTGTGCGGAAGAAAGGCTCCTACATCCCGTCCTCCGCGTCCGGGGGCTGCGGTGGAACCGAACACCCCCCTCCCGACGCAGGCCGAGGTTTACGTGCCAACGGGGTGATCCGGAGAGACAGCTCGCCGGGAGGGATGAGCGTCGCGGCGCTGGGGGTCCCCCAAGATCGCTTGGGGCCTCCCTACCCCGGCCCGCGCCCCTGGGGTCCCGGAGCAACCGCTCGGCACGCCAGGACTGAATCCTAAGTCGGTCACCCAGCTTGTGCTGGGTCCCCCCGCCACACACACGCCCACCGGCCCCCCGCTCGCTGTCAGACAGCTGCCCTGGCGTTCCTTGCCTCTGGGCCACGACCCAAGGGTCTCCCTCCTCGCGGACTGGTGGCGCTACCGCTCATCAGGGCCTTGGCGGGGACGGGGCCTGTGCCACCCCTCTCCTGGGCCTGTGCACCCACCGCCACTAACCAGGCGCCACGGGGACCGCCCAGGGTTGCCTGTGGGGGGCCAGGGGTGTGCCCCAGCCCTTCGAGGAGTTTGCTGGCCGCTGGAGGAACCGCGGAGGGCAGAGCGCCCGGTGTCTCGAGACTGGAGGGGGCGAAGGCAGGAGCGGGAGGCGCAGGGATGTGGGGGTGTGGGGGTCCCGGCGCCCTTCGGCTAATTGGGTAACCGAGGCGCAGCTCAGGCCAGAGTGCGGGGGAGGGGCCCCGGGGCGAGGGGGAGGGAGGGACGCGGCCCCGCTCCCCGCCGCCGCAGCCGATGGTCTTTCCACCCGCGGCTCAGCCTCCTGGCCTGAGGCGAAGCTTGGGGCTAGACCCGGCTGGACACCCGCCAGGAGCCCACCTCGGTGCTCGGCACCGCCCCCTCCTCGCAGCCGGAGCTCGCAGCGCGCCTGGGAGGGGCGCGGCGCGGTGGGGGAGGGGAGCGCCGGCCCGAGGCCTCTCCAAATCCAAGCGCGCGGGTTGCGGGGGAGGGGGCGCGGCGTCTCCACCCAGGAGCAGACCAGGGAGGGGGGGACTGGGCAGCTGTGGAGCCGGAGGGCCGAGGGGAAGGGGTCCTGTCCCCCCCAGGACCCCGACAGAGGCAGGACTCAGGCCCTTGCCAGCTCCCCATTTCTGCACTTGGAGGCCTGGTCGTGGGTCCCGCTGCATCCCGCGGCGGGGGCCTGAGCGAGGAAGGCGGCTGCATCCGTCCATCATGGCCGGGGAGGACCCTCCCAGCAGGGAAGGAGCTGGGCCTTCCCTCCCCCCGTGGCAGCCAAGGGCCTGGCCTGCGTTCACTGCATTCATTCCTTCATTCACCCACCTCTGAGTCTGCCCCTGCTGCCCAAAAGGGGCCCCTTCACCCTGACACCTGCCAGTAGGGCTCCAGGCTGGCTCGTGCCCACCTGGGTGGGCTCCACCTTCAGCCCTGGCTCCCAGGATGGGAGGAAGCAGGTGCCGGTTGTGGCAAACACGTGCGTGGGTGAAGGTGGCATCTGGGCCAGGAGAAAGCCCCCACCCAGCCCCCACCCAATTCTCTCATCCCAGGGTGCTCCCTGTGGTCCGGAGTTTGTGTGAGGACTGGAAAGGCCGTGTCAGGGGGTGTCAATGAGGAGGGGTTCCCCAGAGCATAAGGGGGAGGGAGGGAAGGGGACAGGCTTTGGGGACACATGGGGTCCCCCAGCGTTTCAGGGGCTTCATGACACACACCGGCTGGTTCAGGTGACCAGAGGTGTCTCCCTCTGGCATGTTTCTGGACTCTGTCTTCCAGGCTTTGGAAAGGTTGCTGTTCACAGTCCAGAAAGGGGACTTGGTTTGGCCACCCCCAAGGTCACAGGTGCACCTGGTAAGCGATGGAGGAGGACTCAGAGGCATCTCCTCCAGAGGAGGAGGCCCAGGGGTGCCCACATCAGTCCATACCCACCCCTCAGCCACATGCATCAGGTCCCGGGGGACGATCGGTGATTTTGACAATTGTTTATTCCAGAACGATGTTCGGACTGGCCACAAAGACCCCTTCCATCCCAGCTGAGCTCATGTGACAAAGGCCAGGTCTCCAGAGTGCAGAAGAAATCAGTCCCTTCCTCAGACCACTCGCCCCACCCTGGCTTCCGAGCTGCCCCTGGAGCACGCCTGTGAAGAGAAGATGGTCCGCATGGATTCCACGCGTGGTCAGCAAGTACTCTGTGAGCACTGTGGTAGGCAGAGCTGTGCCCCCCCAGACGTCCACACCCTCATCCCTGGTAACCATAATTGTTTCCTTACCCAGACTTCACATATGTAATTAAGGAGAGACAGTGAGAAAGGGACACGATCCAGCGTCATTTGGGTGGGCCCTCTCGAATCACATGGACCTTTAAGAAGCAGCGAATTTTCTCCGGCTGCAGTCATAGAAATTCCAAATATGACGCGGTTGACACTTGCTGTTACCGGAGGGGACCTCATGGAAGGTGACAGGAATGCAGGTGAGTCTCCAGAGCGAAGACCAACCCTGGCCAACAGCCCTCAAGGAAGAGACGTCCCTCCTACCATCCCAGAAAAGCTGAATTTGGCCAAAAAACCTGAACGAGCTTTGAAAGCAAATTCTTCCTCCTCTGATAAGAGCCCCTGGCATCGACTCCTTGATTTTGGCCTTGGAGCACCCTGAGCAGAGGGCACAGGCAAGCCATCCACATCGTGCTGGACTTCGGGCCCAGCACAACCTTGGAATAATGGACGCTACTGTTTGCAACGACGGCTCATTACAGCAGCAACAGGAAATGAATCCATGTGTTTATAAAGCGGCGTGCACGGACCAGATGCTGGGGGTACAGAGGCAAATCAGGCACATTCCCTATTCTCATGGAGCTCACAATTCATCGGGAAACATGGATAGGAAACAGACGTGTGAATTTTAAAAATCGCTTGTAATTTCACATGGAGAGACGTACACCGAAAGGCTAGGAACCAGAGTCTCCAGGTTCGGGGGGGCTCTTTAAGGAAGAGCGTCAAGGGAGGTGATACTTTCAGAAATGGAAAGGTGTAGGGGAAACTGTGTGGGGAAAGGACATTCCAAGCAGATGAAAGAAAGACACAGATGACATCGATCTGTCATGTTGAGACATCACAGGAGGATGGAAGAGAATGGACACAGTAGCCACTGAAGAGGACGGTGTGCAAAGGTGAGCTGCAAAGGGTCTTACAAGGTAAGGGCTTTGGGCTTTCATGAGCTTGAGAAGTTATGGAGGATTTGTGGAGGGAGGGTTAGTGTGTGTCCCAACAGCCCTGTTCCCTCCCCGGCTGCTCTGTGGACAGTAGACAGAAGGGGACAGAGGATGGAGGAGTGGAGATCACCAGCCAGGAAGGGGCTGTCGACATCCAGGTGAGGGTTGACAAGGGCGGAGCAGGGATGATGGTAAGACTCGGTCAAGTTTGGAACGTGCTTTGGAACTAGAACCAACAGGACTTGCTTGTGTATTAAAAATAAGGCATAAAAGAAAAGCTCGCAGGGGGGGGGGGCTTTGGCTGGGACAGGCACATGGCGCCCAACTAGAAATGGTGCTCCATTCACCAACATGGCAGCAGACACAGAGGGCATGTTTGGAGGCCATTTGTTGCCTGTTTGGGACTTGCTTATTTTGTGATATCCACAGACTTTGGACATGTTGAGTAGCCCATCAGATTGGAGTCTCAGCTCAGGAAGGAAAAACAGATAGAGATATTCCCTTCATTTGGGAATCACCAGGGGCAGCCATTGGACTGGATGAGATTCCCCCAAGCAGAGATGTGCCTGGAGATGGGGAGAGGCAAATCAGCTGACCCTGAGTCCCTCTAGATGTAGGTTGGGTACAGGGTCTGGATGTCAGAAAGCCAAGAAACCGGGAGAGTCATTTTTGAGGTGGGAGGGAAACCAAGAGAGGTTCTGTAACACTTTTACAAGGTTCTGTAACAAATTATTTTATGAGGGAAGAGGTTCTAGATCAACATCAGAAGGATACCAAGGAGAATGTTACCAAGAACTACATACTCATGAACTTGACAACCCTGAAACAGATTCCTTGGAAGACGGACATTGCTAAAGCTTACACAAGAAAAAATAGAAGACACCAGTAGTCTTACATATGTCACATAGAGATTACGGTGGTAATGAATCATCTGTCCACCAAGAAATCTCCAGGCTCAGATGCTTTAGCAAATTCTACCAGGTGGAAAGAACAACCACTCCTTCACAAACACTTTCAGCAATAAAAGGTGGGGGGAGGTGCACGGGGGGTGGGGGGGTGCTTCCTAAGTCCTTCTGTGAGTCTTATATTATTATGATAACCAAAACCAGAGAAAAAATATTACAAGAAAGGAAAATGATAGACCAACCTGTGCCATGAACTCAAACAGAAATTCCCAACAGACTATCAGCAAAACGGAATCCAAAAGTACTGATTTTAAAAGACTAGCAGGCCATGGCCAAGAGGGGCTGCTCTCAGAAACTCAAGGCTGAACCGACATCTCCAAGTCAGTCATTGCAGTCCACACAGTGGAATCGAAGGGTAAAACGTATGAATATCTTCATGGATACGGGACAACGAAGGCACCGCCTGAATCCAGTCCTCCTGACATGCTCAGGATTCCGTCCCTGAGCTCTAGAGAAGCTTGTGCAAGAAAGTGTGCAAGGGCGGGAGATGTAGGTTTCCACTCTGTGCTTTTCCAGCTCCTTGCTCCCCTCCCATAGCCATCGTTGTGAAGACCTTTGACCACAGGATCCTTCCCTGTGTCCCAGACATCAGCAGAGACGATCTTGCAAATCCTCTTCTGACACCTAGTAGGACTCATCTACCCCAAAGGCATGTGCGAGCGCTTTGGCTCAAAAGCATTGTCTGCATGCAAATTAAAAACTGAGCACTGCATGAGGACAAGTCTGCTGATTGCATAAGCTTTAGAATTCTACCCCCCCTCATTTGGAGAAGGGAAGATTGGCCCTGAAGCCAGATGTGGCCTTGGCAGGGCCTTGTGTTAAGGGAAGCCGGAGGTGAACACACAGCCCCATTTAGAGACACAGGAGGTTGTCAGGGATCCTGTTGGGGCTCTGTGACCCACTGTTCCAGGCCGGGATCTGTGACTCAGTGGTCCCTCAAGTTATAATGTGAGGACATGGTTGCCATGTTGGAGGAGGAGGAGTCTGTGTAAGAGAGAGAAGAGACAGGAACAGCCATCAGTAAATACCTCACTGGGAATGCTTGAAGTGGCTTCCAAAAACCTACTCTGAGAACCGACTCTTGATTCACAAAGGAATCCTCAACACTGTGTTTGCCTGTTGTGTCTACACAGCTCCCCTGTTTTTCTGCCCCTTGGCCAGTGTCATAATTAAGTCAACAGAGGCGCCTGCTACAAGCAACAGGTGTTCTGGGGACAGGGGTTGGCGCCGGGCCTTCTCCTATTTTTAAATTCGCCACAAAGTCCCTGTGAAGGTCGTAGCCTGTGGCCAGCAGCGCGGCTGAAGCAGCTGAGGGACATGCGTGAGCTGTTTTCCCTTGTCTGGCGGACTGGGAGCCGTCAAGAGCTTCTGAGTTTTGACACACTTTCCGTTTACCGTGTTCACATAACCACCCCCTCCCGTCGAATTTCACCACCTTCTGGAAGAGACAGCCTCCCGTGTTTTTCCGTCATACTTTCCCGAATCCTTGCAATTTGCTTTGTTTCTGGTTGAGTTGAAGAAGATCGGGATCTCTAGTGAACTCTGTGGCAGGGACCAGACGCCCCCGATCGGCAATCCAAACAGCCATACCTTGTTTACAGAGTGGAGTTCCACTTCAAGCTCTTTCTTCTACAGCAGCAATTCACCACTCTTTTTGTTTGTTTGTTTGTTTTTTTACTTATTTACTTGTTTTAGATAGAGAGTGTGTGTCTGCACATGTGCAAGTGAGGGGTGGGCCACAGGGAGAGAGTCTTCAAGCAGATGCCCTGCTGAGCATGGAACCCTAAACGGGGCTCAATCTCACAACCCTGAGATCATGGCCTTGCTGAAACCAAGAGTGGGACTCTTAACCAGCTGAGCCACCTCGTCACCCCAGCAGTGAACCATCCTCGCCTTCTGTCTACATGTCCTTTCCTGACAGAGAGAACAAAGAACCACCATATGCTTGTGGTTCTACATGGTTTCTGTGTCTCCCCTCAGGTCATCACTCAGCAAATGCAGCTTCTCCACCTCTGCGCTATGCTAACATTGATGGCCAGATCGTTTTGTGGGATTGGGGCCGTCCTGTGCAACATGGGACATGTGCAGCATCCCTGGTCACCACTCACTGGATGCCTGGAGCACCCCCCCTCCAACTGTGACAACCAAAAATGTCTCCAGACATTGTCCCTGGGGGAGGATTAAAACACCCATGGTTTCAAAGCACTATTGGAAATGGCATGAGAGAGAAAGAGAAAGGTGATGGACAGAAAGACTGATCGATGGGAAGGTGGATGGATCAATAGATTGATGATGTTGATGGATGAAACATAGGTATATAGATAGACATGATGGATGGATGGATATGATGGATGGATGGATGGATAGATAGGATACGATAAATAGGATAGATGGTTGGATGGTTGGTTGGATGGATGCATGGATGGATAGAGAAATGATAGATAGATAGATAGATAGATAGGATATAAGGATAGATGGATGGATGACTGGTTGAATGAATGGATCATTGGATGGATGGATGGATGGATGGATGGATGGAAGATGGATAGGTATGATAAGATAGATAGATATGATGTAAGGATGGATGGGTGGGTGGATGGGTGGATGGATGGATGGATATGATCGATAGAAAGATAGATATGATGTAAGGATGGGTGAATGGATGGATGTTTGGATGGTTGAATGGATGGATCATTGGATGGATATTATAGATAGATGATAGATAGATAGATAGATAGATAGATATGATGGAAGGATAGATGGATGGATGGATGGATGGATGGTTGCTTGGATGGTTGGATGGACTGTTGAATGGATGGTTGGATGGATATGATCGATAGATGAATACATAGGTAGATAGAGTCTCCCAAGCAAAGCCATTCTTTTTTTAAGATTTTATTTATTTATTTGACAGAGAGAGATCACAAGTAGGCAGAGAGGCAGGCAGAGAAAGAGGAGGAAGCAGGCTCCCCACAAAGCAGAGAGCCCGATGTGCGGCTTGATCCCAGGACCCTGGAATCATGACCTGAGCCGAAAGCAGAGGCTTTCACCCACTGAGCCACCCAGATGCCCCTAAGCAAAGCCATTATTAACATGTGTCTCTGGATGATTCTGCTTTGGGACATCATGTGCCATGTTGGGTGATAAGCAGTGTCCCTGTCTCTACCCACTAGATCCCCCTGAAGATGACCACAAAGTCTCCAGACACTTGCATATATGTCCTGAGGAAGAGCAGTGTCTGGCTCATCCAGAACCGTTTGTGCACACGGCCCGGCTTACAGCAGCACACACTTATGATTCTCATCGTAAGTAACACAGCCGTTAGTTTCTTGAGCAACTTTTCTGGCTCAGGCGTGCTCTGTGGCGCTTTCCACACATTACCTCGGTCCCTCGGAACAACCCCGAAGGGTGCATATAATTATTCTCACTTTACAGAAGACAACAAGGAAGGTCACGCTGGCTAAGTACTCTGGGCTAGAGAGATGCCCCCGGGAGAGACAGAAGCGGCTTGGAATGCAGATTCGCCGGGTCCTCTCTCCCGCGGGTTCCAAGAGGGTATGGCCCCACTCCCCTAGATGGGACGGAGGACGTGGGAGGGGGCTGGAAGTAGGACAAAGGGTGAGGACCATGCGGGGCTGTGTGCACGCACACGTGGCTGAGACACCGCAGGGCGGTCCCCCGCTAGCCGCCTGCAAGAGGCGTCACTTTCCGTAGCTCCACGGCCTCCGAGTTTATCTTGAAGAACCCAGAAGCCTTCTGCAGAGCAGCAGGGACTCCATTCTGAAGCCCAGAGGAGTCAAAACCGTGCCGGCCCCCTCCCCCCTCCCCTGCCTCACACACTAAAAACTTCCGAAACAATCACTTTAAGAGAGATCTATTTTTGTTTGCATATGAAATTCTGTTTTAAAAAACGCCACAGGCAGAAAGCTCAGGCTGCACGTTATGTACTTGGTGAATGACAACACAAGGGTTGTGGGCTCGTTAAGACGGATAATTGCTCTAATTTTTTTTCTTCATTTCGTGACTCTTCTGGCAGATTTTCTGTTGCTCCCGCCTGATTCCCGGGCACCTTGGTAACATCGCCCGTGACAGTTACGGATGAAGAAACCGGAGGCTCCCTCTTGACATAAATGTTCCCCCTTCATCGGACGCGTCGACAGGTGAGGGACCGTTCCGCCGTGCAGGATGCCGACGTCGGTCCTGCGCCGTAAATCACATCTCCCCCACTTTTTGCTTGTCTGAGACGGCAGGTGGGGACAGCCACCGGGCACGATGTCACCGGACCGAGTGGCACGCTGCTAATCGGGACCGGGACACATGTGTGTCGAGAGCGAGCACGTGAGTCATGTCAGCCCACATGGTGATGATCGTGGGCACGTCCTGAGGACCGAGGAGTCTGCAGTGACATTTCACCAGTGGGATCATGTCCCGAAGCCCCGAGCCGTTCACTTGCTCTCTACCCTTTTGCCCTTCCCGGTCCCCGAATCTGCGAGCATATGGGAAAAGCTGTTCTAAGTCCGTGGGCACCTCCACCTGTCAGATAGAAACGTCCAGCTTCCTCTGGGACCCTCACAAATGACCAGTCAGCACGAGTGTGTGCACAGAAATGTGTTTACTTCATCACGCAGCCGTCCTTCAGCCACACACCTGTGCGTGTGCACGGGCATGCATCCGGGGTCCTTGCTACGTTTTCCTGTAAGAGAAAAATACTAAAAGTCATGATCGATGACAAGAAAAAAGGATCCTGGAAATGGTTTCTCAAGGGACGTGTTCTTCCATTGGTCGGGGGACGTGGGGAACGGCCCCAGAGTTCGTGACTCCGAGGGCTTTACCGTCATTCACGCAGACCTACAGGGGCTGCATCCGTCCAGAAAAGCCAGAGAAGCCGTCAGAAACAGGAGACAGGCCCTTATTGAGGACATAAAAAGTGAGATGTGGGCTCTGAAAAGCCGATTTTCCTCGACGTCAGTTGTCTGAGCGTGAAACACCCCCCATGTGTACATTAAAAAAAAAGGTTGGATCGCCACATTTTTACACATTTGTAGCTAAAAAGTGTGTGCAAAGAGATGGCTTCGCTTCTGAATGTGGTTCTCTGCCCACCCGGGAGCACTCCCACTACGGTCTGCAGGATTCGCAGTTTTGGGTAAATGGAGTTCTTTTGTGGCCTCTCCGTGCACAGCTCTGGGGGCCCCTCTCCAAGGTCGTTCATTTCTGGGGGCTCCGAGGGGGTCTGGGACCCTGGGATCTTTTGTGCAGCCTTAATTGTAAAGCAGCTCTCCTAACGCCAAGCTGTTAATTAGGGGATTATCAGCTCCCTGGAGGTGGCGGGTGGACCATGGGGGAAATTCCAGGCCCTGGATGTTAGCAGGAGTGACTGGGACGACGCCGTTTTATCCATTAAGGACAGAACCCTGCACCCGGGGGCTGTGTCCAGCTCGACGCAAGCAGACCACAGCTGCCCTTCCTGGGTGGGTCCAGTGGACGAGCCTGTGCTGAGTGCCCCAGCTCAGAGGACAAGGGTCCCCCCCAAATGCAGAGACCCCGCATCAGGCTGCAGCAGCAGAAGGACCAGCCACCTCTTGGCAGGTCTGGAAAGACCCAGAATCGGGCGCTCGCAGTGCCGGGCAAGACTGAGTGCCAATGCTAACCGCCCCCAGACACAGCTGCCTTTTAAACGAGTTAAATGTAAGCAGCCTACAACCTCTCGGGGAAAATATTCTAAATGAGACGAAAATAGAGCAGATCCTTAATTTGTCACTTTTTTCTCCCCCTCAGTTCCACGTCCCGGTTCCCTCGGTGCCGGAAACATCTGTAAAATGTAAAATCCATTTGCACGAAGCTGAGTTCACAGGCTCTGTCGAGCGACACCCCAAACATTTCAGGCGTGATGGACGGGAAGGGAAGAGACGCGGCATCAAGGAGGATGCCTCCGTCTTCTGTCGTCGGGGGCTTTTGAACCATTCCACCTGACAGCTGAAGAATGTAACTAATGATCCTGGCGGAAAAGTGTGAAACATTCTTTAAATAACCAGAAAATCTATGCTGACCCCCCGCCAATACCCATTTACCCCAATTAAAGGCAATGAACCATCAGAGTCTGAAGGTGACAGAAATGGCTGGGAGTCTGGAAACTCACCTGCACTCCCTTCTGGAAGATTGGTGCCTGCGGGAAGAGGGAGGGTGGCCACGGCCACCTGGGGTCCATGGTGTGGGCTTCTGGTCAGACGCCCCTTCTTCTCTTCTTCTCCTTGAGGGTCCCATTGGGTCACAGGCCTGAGGACGGGCTTTCCTTCCAAACAAGGCAAGCCCTGCTTTCATGCTGTTCTCCGTCGCCTTGTTGTAAGAGAGAGAAGATGCCAGGATGGTGAGACAGTGTCAGGACCACAGGTCTCTGTGTGGGGTTGGAAAAGGAACAGAGGGTCCTTCTGCCTACTGTCCCACGGGACCCAGGATCGGTGAGCACGTGAGACAGTTTTCAAAAAGAAAATGTCTGTCTTCTTACAGGATGCTGCACCCCGGGACAAGGCCATGTGTACAAGAAGCTGGTGGTCAGGGCGCCCTTTCTGCAAGCCAGGGGACGCCCAGGGTGGCCAGTGACTCCTTGGCACGCAGACACCGTCTTTCTCCTGTGTCCTCACAGGAGGAGAGAGAGGAGTTCTGATATCTCCTCCTCTTCTTATAAGGACATGAGTCTCTCCACTGGGGACCCATCATGACGTCGCTCAGCCCTAAGACCCCACCTCATCCCCTGGTGGGCAGGGAGGGCTTCCACATATGGATTTTGGGGGACACATTCTGTCCATGACAGCTATGGGGGCAGCAACGGCCAGGTGAGAGGAGCTCTGGAAATGAGCCCAGCAGAGGGCTGGCAATGAGCTGGGGTGCACAGGGCTGCTGGTCCAACAGCAAGAGGAGTTTTGAGGGTTTACAGCCCAGACACGAGGTCTGGCCCAAGAAGACCATCAACTATCCTGTTAGAGTGGGGAGGCAGGCAGATGTCCTGAAAACTTGGGGCTGCCGGCTACGCAGTGTCGGAGAGAGTCCGTGAGGTTCGGGTCCCTGTGGCATGCAGACAAGGCTTGGGGAACCCTTCCTGAAAGCCTAGGGGATCCTGCCTGGGACACCTTCCAGCATGGCAACTCGATTTCCCCAGAACAAGGGCAGAGAGAGGAAGGGGGGAAGGAGACTCAGAGGACCCCCACGTCACATCATCTCAGAAGAGACAACTCATCACTTTTGACATGGCCCATGGTAAGAAGCAAATTGTTGGGCCCAGTCCATCCTCCAGGGAAAGGGATCACATAAAAGCAAGCACAGCAGGAAACGGGGATCTCTGGGAGCCATTCGGGGGGGTCGCCAACCACCAGAAGCTGGTTCCGTCAGATGAAACCCACCTGGGAGCAAAGTCAGGTCCAGCAGGAACTCATGGAAGCAGCCATCGGTTGGTTCAACCTGGTAAGACCATGTGGATGTCCATGGTGATCCAGCACGCCCTGCCCACCCTGAGCTTGTGGTGTGGATGCCCTTGAGAGCAGGACACTTAGCCTGCGACTAGAGACTCAAAGATGAGTTTCATCCCCAGGGATGCCTGGAGCCCCAGAAGCTGGAAGAGGCAGGAAGGACCCTCCCCTGGAGCCTCGGGAGGGAGCCCAGCCCTGCCCCACCTGGATCTCAGCAGCCCTGCCCCACCGGGATCTCAGACTTCTGGTCTCCAGAGCTGGGAGAGGATGGATTCCTGTTGTTCTAATGTTCTCCACCCCAGTCTGTGGCCATTTGTCACAGATACCCCGGGACACGGATAATGAGCCTGAGAACCATTTCTCTCTGGTAATGAGGGCTGCTACATGTCTGAAGCCACGAGACCTGAGTTCCTTCCACCCTACGTATCCTGTTCATCTTTAGGGATGCTCTTTGAGAGGAGTAGGGGCTTTCGATCCTAAGCTACCCTCTGCTGCTTATTGTCTCGATCTGCCTCCAGACGTACAATATGGATAGACATAAAACAAGAGTCTTAAGACGTTCTTCTTTAAGGAAAAATTCAAAACGAGAATTACCAGGCTTGAAACGCACAAGAGTGACCAACGGCTTGGGTGGTAATACTGAAATCCAAGATCAGAATTTTCTCTCTCTCTTTTTTTTTTTCATTTCAGGATCAGAATTCTCGAGTGCCCAAGTGGCCAAGAGAGTCCTGATTGCACGAAGCACAAAGCCTTCTGGGGACTCCGAACACTGCCCATGCGGCTGGCTGTCGCCCGTAAGCCAGAACGTGAGTGTGGATACCAGAGCACACAGGAGACAAAAGACAGGAAAATGCGCAGTTCCTCCCACTCTGCATTCCCCTCCTTGAGCGGAAAGTCCACTCCTTTCCTTTTGCCCCGACAGTGACATTTTTGTTTTTAGGCTGTTTCTTGGAAGGTCCAGCCACCATGCATGCTTGAGGGTCTCCCCGATTCTGGACGTGCTCGCCCACCGAGGGTGTGTCTTTTGGTGGCTGAGTGGGGCGTATTCCTTCCCTACACCTGAAATTGTAGGACTTTATTGTGGGCGACCTCTGTGACCTTTTCCAGCAACAGAACAGCATCGCTTCTGTAGGGATAGCTTTGTTCTCCGTTCTGTGTTTCTCCTTTTCAAAGGCAAATGGTGCCTCCCCTGGGTTTCACCAACGGGCAAAGGGGAGGGAGGGTCTGAATTTCTCTTCAGGACCTGGCTTTGGGCCTGTAGGGGTTTGGAGTGGGCGGTGGCCAGCACTTATAATTAGGATTTAAAGTCGGCAGCGACAACAAAATCTGGACATGATCTCCAGCCACGAGTTATCCTGACAGCGCGTGAAATCTCGTACTGGGCTCATAAGACAACAAGGCTGGGCCACGGTGTAGGAAGGGGAGAAGCACACGCCAAGGAAATTCATAACGAGACACCCCCTTCTTCTTAGCCACATGCATCAAGCGAGATAACTACACCGTGTCGAAAACCGGAAACCACCGGGGGCCCCCGGAAGCCGCCATACGGCCCACGGGTGTGCCCCACACGAGACGTGGTCCGTGGATGGATGCGGGTTGAGACGTCCTGCACGTACTTGTGAATATCTGCCCGGCTCGTTTTTACCCTCATCTTCAAAAGACGTTTGTCTATCCCTTCGAGGTGTTATCTGCCCTCCGTCTTTTCTCTTTTTAAAAATGGCTTTATTGGGGTATCCTTTGCACACCGTACAGGTTTCCCATAAAAGTGTATCATTCCGTGGATGTCAGTCTATTCCCAGCCCTGGGCACACAGACAACCATTGATTTGAGAACGTTTCACCGCCCCCCCAAACGACAGCCCATATCAACACCAGCCCCCGCACCACCTCCGTGCTCCGTTCGACCACGAATCCCCTTTCTGTCCGAATAGATTTGCCTCTTGTGGACATTTCATCCCCGCAAAAGCGTAAGATCCCCTTTTCATTTACGAGAACACGGAGAAATCCTAGGCACCTGGATAAGCAGTACAGTGGGTAACATTTGGCCTTATTCTATCATTTCCAACAAAGCTCCACCTATCAATTAAAAAAGTGGAATTGCAGAAATACAGCTTACCCTCTGCCCTGGAGGTAATTGAACTAGGTCTCTGTCAGATCCAGAGAAAATATCCAAAGTCCAAGAACGGGGCACCCACTGCCTCCAGCAGTTCAATTTTTAATGGCCCTGTTCTGTACGCCTTGTCTCCGTTTTATTTCATTATTTAACTCTTTCTGAATATTTTCAATGGCACACATTACAGAATAACAAATCCTCCACCCTCAAAAAAAAAAGCTACTGAATGTCAGGGAATCCTTGGAAACCCGATGCTTGGCGCTCGCACGACGGGGAAATGACAACAGAGTTTTTCTGTAATTCGTGTATTTTTCTTGACCTGTGTTCTCTCGGGAGTTGCAGATTAGGCTGGGTAGATGAGTTTACAATTCGCATGAAATCTCAATGAGCCATAATTCCCGGGGAATATCGAGTCCGCAGAGGGCGATTAGCCGGTTTTCACTCTGGCATGTGGGTCACCGGAGAAACTTAAAAAAAAAAAAAGCTTCAAGGCTGGGAGCTGTGAGGGAGAGAAAGATGTTCAATTGGGAGCAAACCCCCCCCCCACCACCACCAAAGTGTCACATTTTGGCCTCGGGAGCGGCCAGGTAGTTCTCTCAGAAGAAAATAAAGGAGATTAACGTTGGCCTTTCTGGGAACGGGATTCTGAGGGGAGGAAAAAGGGACATCACATCTCTGAGAAGGGTGATGGGTGCGGCTCCGGCCACTGCAAGGTGCGTCTCGGACGTCCCCAGAAATGGGAAATTGTGGGGCAACTTTTCTGACCAAGAGAGGAGAGAGATTCTCTTTGTTTCATAGTTCATCACCCCGAAAAGAAACGGGAATCAGAAAAATCCAGAATACAGATAGAATTCAGAGAATAAAAGAATGCAAAGCAAAATCGTATAACCAAAGCCGGGCATCTTTAACCGAGTCTGAAGCGGGGAGGGGACGGGCACTTCTGAAATCGACCTGCGAGAATGAGTTTCCGTTCCAAGAACTCTCCTCTTTCTATAAAACTCCAGCCTTGTTTATGTTTCTTCCTGTCTTTCTCAGTTGGCAAACAAAACGCCTTTGCCTTGAGTTTTTGCCACTATTATCTCTACCTCAAGAGTCCGACCCCGGGACCCGCGCCTGACTCCTGCCTGAGCTGACAACATACAGAGACTTCTGTTTTGTAGTATTTTTTCCTCTCAGTGTATCCTGAGCTTGCTAACTTGGTTTTCACAAAAGACGTCTTTGAACTGTGAACAGGAGGAGCAACCCAAGAGCTAATGGGAGTCGGAGAAAAATCCAGCTCTTTGCTCTTTCCCGGGGGAACTGAATCCCAGATGTTTCTGAGGGTCTGAGCCTCGTTAAAAAGCACGACCATATGTGCAGGGAACGAGCTGTTGGCTTCACCGGTGTCACACTCTCCAATGTCAGGGAGATATCACAGTGTAGGTGTGTCTTGGACCAATGATCCAAACCACAGCTGTGAGAGACCTGACAGGTACATTTGCACACATGGCCACGTTTGTGACGATGCTACACAGGAGGGCTTGTCTCCACCAGAAAGGCCTCACAGAAAGCTCCCCTGATGAAAAACAAAAACGTACACAAAGAGCATTTTATCTTCCCAGCTAAAGCTATAACATGGAGACTACGAGATCTGGCCAATACGGGAGATCGGGTGTCTTACGTGATCCAGTTCTGGGCTTTCCCGATTTAGCTGCTTGAGCTAAAGCAGATGCTCCAAACAACATTTGTGAATTTCTTTCCACAAAGTGGATAGAAAGTCAGTCCATAGCCCACTTTTTCTTTGAGCTGTTTGGCTCTTATTGCTTTGTAGAAACTCTTTATATATTATGGTTATGAAGCCATTATCTTTTATGCAATGTGTTGCGTGACTGTTGCTCTCCTCTTAACTTTGTTTATACTACTGTTTTGGGGGATAGCTTTCACCGTTTTCTGTACTCAAATGTGTCATTCTTGGTGGCATAGAAAGAGTTCTGCCATGTTAAAATTTAAAAGGCATGATTCAGTAGCTATGTGGGCTTGTCTCCATTTAAATGTGTGTTGGAATTCTCGTGTGTGACTATACTTGTGCGTGAAATTGAAGTAGTGATCTCTCTTAATTCCACTCACTCCCAAATAATCAGACTTTCAGACCAGCACCCACTTACTGAATAATCTCATCCCCCCAGCGATTACCGATGCCACATTTGGTGAACCCAAACTCAATCTCCAAATGGGTCTTTTTTGAGACTCTTTGTTCTTGGTTTGAGATTTCTCTCGGCGATAGAGTCATAGATATGCAATTACTGTATCAAATCTAGAACTTTCTAAGGGTGTTCATGGGTAGTGCCAGAAGATTTGCCCCAAATTTGTACAGATTTACTTACTCATCTATAGGAGTTCAGCCAGTGCCTCCATTTTACTTGACCGCCATTGTGTACAACAGTTTAAACCATCTATGAATAGACAATATTTGGGACTTTCAAGGGCAGCCATGAAGATATGCAGAAGTAGGGGCATGTTATTTCTTCCATGGACCGAAAGTTAGTCCATATTTCACAAATGCATGCATGCCAAGGCGAGGGGACCCAGGCATGTGGGGTGCCCTGTCCAGAAGCATCCTCCTTGAGGACCTCCCCAGCTCCCCACTCACTGGCCCCCAATGGGACTTAGGAACAGGACCCCATTCTCAATGGCTCATGGCACTTTGCAGAAGAAGAGTGATCATTTTTGAAATGTCTCCGTCTGGTACAGATGTTGATGCAGAGTCAGGACCCTCATCGGAGGGGTTGGTAGAGAAAAAAAGAATTTCAAGACTCAAAATTACCTGTCATGGCTGTTCCAGGTGAGCATCAGTAATGAATCCCACACTCATGTCAGCCAAGGTCTTTTTTTTTCCCCAGTGAGCAAACTCTTCAGGAAAGAGAGAGGCGATGAGTGATCACAACAGGCTCTCCCTGATTCCCTGACAGAGATGCCGTCGTGCCTGCCTTGCTCCTATTTCTGCGGCATCGTGGAAAAGCAGGGAGCGGGCTGAGGTCGGGGGGGGGGAAGGGGGACCACGTACCAGACACCTGCACAGACCCCGAAATCCAGGGGAGACATGGGAGGAGGGGACACGGCCCAGGAGGATGCCATGTTTAGGGCACAAACCCGTGCTTCTTTTTCATCCTTCTGTGGATGCCCTTGTTAAAGATTTAAATATAGAGATTGGAACCCTCTCCTCCCCAGGCCTGGTTTCACGCTTCCCACCTGAGGCTTCTTGGGAAACCACTTTGGGTTTTATAGATGGGTGAGTGTATGCGTGTAAATATATATATGTTTCTCCATGTGTATATATATACATATACTCATTCCATTTAAAGACGAGTCTGTGAAAAACCCACAAGCTAGAGTTCGAAGAAAAACAGGCACCAAAAAAAAAAAAAACTTCATTGAAATAATCATAAAACTATTTTTCCTAGTCTAACTACAGCTGTGGGGCACGTTGCCATGGAAACCGCTTTCCTGGCGCGCGTGTCTGTAGCCAGAGGTCTCCGATGGACCGTCTGCCGGCTCATTGCCTGTGTACAGCGAGCCCCGCGTACATAATGCCTCGCACATCAGCCGCGACTCCTGAAATGTGTCAGAAAACATTATCAGAAGGGGAAGGCCGGTTGTTGCGGATCCCCATAAATTTATAGATAATCAGGTCCTTAGCGGCTGCCAAAGGGTGGGACGGGCGGCGGAGCCCTGATGAGGGGTCAGCGACCCACCACGGGGGAGAGGAGCGTGCTAAGAATCCCAGGCCTCGTGCACTGCCCAAGCTCCTTTGCTTTGACCCATTTACACCCGGTTTGAGTGTAATCATGCCCCCACCCCCGTTTGCTTCTGCCAATTGATTACATTGTATCAGTTCTATACACTGTACTCTTGTTACAGTAACTGAGCGTAATCCTGACCCCCACTGTTTGCTTCCACCAGATTGATTACATTGTATCAGTTCTATACACTGTACGTCTTGTTACAGTAACCAAAAATAATTGAGCGCTTCACCTCCTGTATTTGTTTAAATCTTTCTCTGCCGTGCAAGCTGGCCCAGGGCACAGAAGCTTGCAGGAAGCTGTCTGTGATAAAATTAATATTTCCAATCTGCAGAATGAGATGCTTTATTCCCTAAAAGATTCTGGCTACACGTATCAGGGGAAAAATTTAAAAAGAGACAGAGAGAATCTTCTTCATAATGAACTTCCCTCCCATAAGTGATGAAATAACATCACGGTTACACGTGTGTAGGTTCCCTTTCTGAGTAAGACTCTCCCCCGGTGTTCGTTTTTACTAATTCCCATGGAGTTTATCCACTCTGTTATTAAAACAAAAAGCCGCCGGGGTGATTAAAGCATTGTTTGTAGAACAAAGTGTTTTCAGGCGTACCGGTGTTTCATCCGCACACAAGAGCAATGTCATGCCCGAGGAATGTTTAAAACGGACTTTGCTGCGTGTAACGTGAGTCCTCCCAAGCACGCGGAGGCCATCGGGGCTCCCGGGCCCTCAAACAAAGATGCCGCCGATGGGAACAATATTTAGAGAATGCTGATGTTTTTCTGCCTCTCAGCGATTGTCACACCCAAGAGTTTGTGGCACGTAAAGAAATGCAGCTGAGTTTTCCACTCGTTTTGATCATTGTGCACAGACACTGAATACGGTTTAAGGCTTTGAGGACCCTGGGGCGGCGAAATTCATGCCATCCTCACCTGCAAACTTATAAGGAGGCCAGAGGGAAGAGAATTCCAAATGCCAGGCTGTGTTCAAGGAACACTGGCTTCCGATCTCCACGGTTCAAGACTTGAACAAAGCAGAGAAGCCAACTGTTTCAAGTTTTGTGATTTCTCTGAATTGTGAGGAGTTGGGGTTCTCGGCCTGGGGAGACGAGGGAGGGCATGTAATAGGAGCTTGGGAGGCTTGTACAAGCAAACACACCGTCGCCCACCTGAACACTCTCTGTCTGTAGATTGCCGACGGTTCGCACATAAACCAAGAGGCAATGAAATCGAGTGAAACGCCTCCTTCGTGAATAAAAAGACACAATCTAGTTCCCCTAAAATAATTTATAAACTCAATAAGATCTCCAGTAGTATTAATATTTTATTTTTGAGGTGGAAAAAATTTTTTCTAAAGGTCACTGGAAAAACCCAGCTTGTGCGTCTAAGCTGGGCACTCTGAACAAAAGTCAGGCCGTAAAACGATGGGCCGGTCTGTTCATAAAATACAACACAAAGGCCCCGTGGCGTGTGCATCACAGCAGTCTGGCGTGGCTGTAAAAACAGAGAAAATGACCCAACTATGTATAAGAACTTAGAAATCCCATATAATGAAACAATTATTTCAAACCTCAGAAGGACGATGGGTTATTCTCTAAATGGTGTGACTAGAAATTTATGGGGGGAAAGGCTGCACGTCTCTGTCAGTCGTAACCCCAAAATAATTCCAGATGAAGAAAGAATTAAGCACACAAAATGAAACCACAGCAGAACTAGGAAAAACAAAGGAACCTTTTTATAATCTTCCAGCTGGGAAGCCTTTCTAAAGACAGCACAAAAGCCAGGAGCCAGAAGGGGGAAATACTGGTACGTTGAGCTGCGGAAACATTTAATACTTCCGCATCAAAAACGTCCGCAGTAAAGCGAAAAGGTTACCGGTCCTATGAGAAAACAATATACAAGCCACACAAACGAATCGTTCGTTTTCTTGAGGTACAAAGGGGTCCTAGCTTTTAAAAGAGAGGGGGAAAGCAGGTCCAAAGAAGTAACAGAAGATGGGGACTCATGGTTTTAAGAAAAAGGAACAAATGTTTATGAAAACCACGAAAAGGGCGTTTGATCCCCGGCAAAGTGGGTCATGTGCCATTTGGAAAGGAAGCCCAACATGAAAGTCCACTTCTTGCCTGCAGATCGACAGGGTCGGGCAGGTGGGCGCCCAGCGGAGCGGGGGCATCTGGGGAACGCTGACGTCTAGCACATTGTTGGTAAGACCATCCGTTGGCACAGCCTCCCTGGATGGCAGGACTGTCGAGAGCGAAAACGCTTATGCTGTGGGATCCAGCCACGCCCGGTGGGTGCACGGCCGCGAAGACATGCCTTGATTCACCCAACGGACACAGCGGGGAGGGCGCACCCCTGGCACTGCTGGAAAATTGGAGGTAGCTTCCCGTCCATCTATAGAGGATGGCGCTACGTTTTGTGGTTTGTGCGTGCTGTGGAATGCTGCCCAGCCATCAACAGGACAAAGTTGACCCGTAAGCAGGAGGATGGAAAGTGCAGGGACAACAGTTCAGCGGCAAAGTTAATGTGAATGACCTCGTAGGATTCCCTTTCCAGGAAAATGCACACACATATGTGCACACACACAGGCTCGTCTACACAAACTGTCCTCCTCTCTCCCCACGACCTTCTTTTCGGAACTGAACCGTCAGTCGGCCCCCGCTGCAGTGGGATGTTTGGGCCATCCCCGTACGTGGCCCCAGTGGAGATTCCAAGTCTCTCCTGCACAGACCCCAAAAGCCAAACACCAGAGGCTCCACGGAGTTGAACACCATACTCACCCTGGTTACAAGTTGTTTTTAAGGGGAATGAAGGCACCACGAACACCCACAGCTGGGGGACCTGTGACTGTGAACTCCTAAAACAGTCACAAGCAAAGATCCAGCCGGAGCCAAGGCCTGACGTGGCGAAATCGCTTCTTCAAAAACAGGCAGTGATTGGGTTATGTTGTCCCTCTGTGCTCTGCAATGGGCATAGGAACTCTCTGTGACTTGCTAATTTTACAAGAATGCAATTTCAGTCTTGAAAGGGAATGTGTGATTGGTTTGGGCACCTCTGTAAGAGAGTCCTGGGGTGGCAGTGACAATTCCCATAAACTGGAAGCTTAAAACCACAGGAACTTATCCTCCCCCAGCTCTGGGGACCAGAAGTCTGAGATCCAGGCGGGGGAGGGATGCTGAGATCCAGGCGGGGCAGAACCTCTGAGATCCAGGCGGGGCAGGGCTGTGCTCTCTCCTGAGGCTCCAGGGGAGGGTCCTTCCTGCCTCTTCCAGCCTCTGGGGCTCCAGGCATCCCTGCGCTGGTGGCCGCGTCCTTCCCATCTCTGCCTCCATCTTTACGTGGCTTCTCCTCTGTGTCTGTGTCTCCTCTTCTGTCTGTTACAAGGATACCCGTCGTTGGATTTAGGTGCACCTGAACCAGGATAAGCTCATCTCAATATGTTTCACTTAATCACACTTGCAAACACCTTCTTTCGAAATAAAGTCCTTTTCACGGGTGCCAGGTGACATTACCTTTTCAGGAGACACCATTCAGCCCACTACACCCCCACTAAGGGTGGCCCGATGCAGCCACAGGCAGGTGCACATGGCTGTACACTGGACCGCTGGCTCCCCGTCCGCCAGCCTCCATGGGCTGTAAGGATAATGGATTTCCAAGACAAGCAGCAAGTGTTTTTCCATTTCGGATGCAAATGTCATTCACCTGGTGTGAGCCTTCAGTATCTGAGGAAGGAAACAGGGTGTTCCTTGGTGTCGATGTCTGGGTAGGAGCACCCTGCAGGACCCCACATGCCATTGTCCCCTGAGAAGCACCATGCTAAGGAGTCATTCAGACCCCAGCTGGGGCTGTGGGGAGGAACCCACAGTCCTGCCTCGCCTGAAGATTCAAGCTCAGCACTGACCTCGGTGGGCAGCGGGATGGGGTCCTAGGACCCTTGTCCCAGAGCAGGCACCTGCGGAACTGAGTCCACAGTGGGACTGGCAGCTCGGTGCTCTCCCCAGCTCCTCAGAAGTGCCCAACCCACTGAGGTCCACAGCCTTGTCTTTAAAGCCGCACCGTCTTCATTCAGCAGGTGGTACGTCATGGTTTCTGTTACTAGAAAATTGCAGGGAAGACGCTGTTTCCTTTCCTGCATAAAGTCCAGAATGGACACGTTCTTCCCTCCCTCACTGCCTGCATCCCCGTCTATCCTTACGTGTCTCTCTGGGTCTCCCTCTCCCTCTGTCTGTGTCTCTCTATCTCTGTCTCTCTGTCTCCTCCCTCCTTTCCTCCTCCTCTGCCTGCCCCTGCACACCAACTTTCTCTCACTTCTTGGAGATTCCCATCCATCTCTGCAGAGAGGGCTGGGCTCACAGGGCATGGGCTGATGGTCTCCTCATGATGGCCGACATCCTTTATCAGGGCGTCCCGAGGGCACTGAGGGGTGCTGGCATCAGTGGGAAGGCCAGGCACTGCGGTTCACCTTTCAGGGTTCAAGGGCATGGTCAGGGAGACAGAGCTGCCGACGGCTCCCATCCATGCCCAAATGAGCTGGCATCCCAGCCGGTCTCTCAGAGCCCAAACATCTTCTACAAGAGGCTCCTCAGACAAGGACAGCACCTTGTGAGCCATGAAATGAGGTCACCTCCATCATGGGCTGGACTCGGGAATAGTCACCATGGCGTGGTGACTGGAAACTCATCCCAGAGGCCGTGGGACCATGCATGCCTGGGACTGCCCTGTACCCTTTTCTGACACAAATGCAAAGCCCGGGACAGAGTCATCATTCCCCACCTCCCAAGGCTTCAGGGCATAAAAAGGTGCTAGAAATAAAAGACAGATGTGATTCAGTCAAGGCTGTCACTAGCCGTCCGCCGCCACCTGATTTATTTCTGGGACGGCTTGATGTGTACGTCCCCATTTTACGACAGAACTGTACCTGCGCACCGCCAAGATTTTATGGTCGCAGAAATAAAATCCCCAAGGTCTTTACATGCACAAGACGAAACTGAACACAGAATGGTATTTTGAACTTATTTAATTAAGAATAAAAAATGTCATGCAGTCACTTAAATGAAAAAAGGAAACCCCCTTTATAGTGGGTTGAACAATGCAGTGGTTGGTTTAATGTGTCACAGGCTGCCCAGATTATACGTGATTTCTGGAAGTGCCTATGGGGGTGTTTCCAGAGAGATTAGTGTTTGAATGGATGGACTCTGTAAAGCAGATGGCCTTCATCAGTGTGGGTGGGCCTTATCTAATCAGTCGAAGGTCTAGTTAGAACAAAAAGGCAGAGGGAGGTGGAATCTACTTCACTTTTTTTTTTCTTCTTCCTGCCTGCCTCCTCGAGCTGGGACATCTTGTCTTCTCCTGCCCCTCAGACGCATTTAGACCATTGACTCCCCTGGTTCTGAGGCCTTCAGACTTGAACTAGAATGATATCACCAGCTTCCCTGGGCCCCAGCTTTCAGACAGGAGACCATGGCGCTTCTCAACTTCCATAATTGTGTGAGCCAATTATCATAGTAAATATATGTTCTCCAGAAGTTGGAACAACCAACCTCATCTTGGGTGGCATTAAACCATGGAAGGAAATCCTCCCCTAGCCCTGGAGACAAGAAGTCTGAGGTCCAGGCGGGGCAGGGATGATGAGATCCAGGCGGGACAGGGCGGTGCTCCCTCCTGGGGCTCCAGGGCAGGGTCCTTCCTCCGTCTTCCAGCTTCTGGGGCTCCCGGTGTCTCCGGGCTCGTGGACGCGTCCCTCCCATCTCTGCCTCCATCTTCACGTGGCTTCTCCTCTGTGTCTGTGTCTCCTCTTCTTGTCTCTTATAATGACAGCTGTCATTGGATTCAGGGCCACCCTGACCCAGGATGAGCTCATCTCAGATCCTTCCTTTCATCACATACGTGAAGACTGTGTTTCCAAATAAGGTCCAGTCCACAGGTATGAGGGTCAGGGTTGGGGCAGTCATCCAATCCATCTCTGAAATAAATTTTCCCAGCCTGCCATCAGTTCGTTATTTCAGACTCAACAACGCTCCCCTGGACCCACGTCCTCTGGTTTTTGACAGTTTTTCTGAGTACAAGTCAGCATCCCACAGAAAACGCAAAATGAAAGCTAAACTCTATGTGCTTTATGAACATCTGTGTCAACATGCCTCCGAAAAATGATTTCAGCCTTTGCCTCAAGATCCTTATTTCTGAAACTAAACTTTGCAGTCAGGTGCCGAGGGATTGCAGACTCGTCCATGAATGAACAGCCCTCCGTGCTCCCTTGGCTTCTCGTAACTGCTCAGGCCTGTTCCTCGATGTCAAGGGGCAATGGGGCGGGAAGCAGGAAGCCATAGGGAGGGGACGCCGCCAAGGGAGGACACGCATGGCATTTGGGACAAAAGTGGTCTGAAGAAGGGTCTCCTCAGACGTTTCCTTGCCACAGAGGGAGTGGATCCTGCCCATTCCTGACCAACTGTGGAGACTTGTCCCCTTATTCATTCGGCTTCACCCTATGAAAGTCCTTTCTCCTACCCTTCCTAGCAGCTCAGCGTACAGCCACAGCGTTCAGTAATCAGGTCACAGGGGGCAGCTCCGTCTGGGACAGGGAGCTCCAGAAATGGCCTACCCCACCCCCACCCCCATGCAGTGTGCCCTTTGGCTCCCATGTAGACTCAGTGTCTTTCCCAGACACTTTTCCCTCCCTCCCATCTCACCCCAAGAACCAAAGTGCCTCCACGTAGGGAGCAGACGGGAGGAACCCAACTGGACCCTGCAACCCGGAGGGACTGAAATACGGAGTCAGAGTCTCCGTGGTAAGACAATAGGGTTTGCCTATTTCCACACAGATGCATCCACAAAAGCGCCAACAACGGTGAGCTGCACGGTTCAAAGCATTTTGCCGGAAAAAAAAAAAAAAAAGCAGACCCACTTTTAAAAAAATGTCTTCGTAACCCACACGCCTGCATGAAGTCTTTGTAGCTGCATATAAAACGCGTACAACACAGCCATGGAACGATGCACGAGATCAAAGCTCAAGCCCTATCCAGAAGCCGCATATGTCCCTCCCCGTTCGTCCACCATGTCCGCACTCGCCGGTGACACATTTCCATGTTTATTCCCGAGAGACACAGGGACCGGGCGGCGTCTTGTCGCTTGGCCTTTTGCGGACAATTTGCATTTCTCCTGGAAGGAAAGCAGGACTTGAATCGTCCAAAGCACAGAGCTGTGTTTTCATCGTCTTGGAAAATCCCAGTCGAAATGACAAGCTCCACTGCGTTGATTTCCCAGGGTTGAGCGGGATCACGGGAGAGGTTTTTCTTGTTTCTGCCCTTCTTGGCTCCACAGAGGACCGGAGTCTCTCCAAGACCCATGGCTGGGCAGGCCACGGCCTTGCGGTCCATGCAAAGACACAAACGCGCAGGAGGTCTGCATTTCCACTTTCCATCTCTCGTCCCGTCTACGCTCCATCGGTGAAAACACTTGCAAACGCGGGCCTGGCTCTGTGCTCAGAGTTGTCGCCTTTGCTGCTCGGGGCGGAATATCAGCCATAAATAAACACAGCAGAGACCCTGTTCCCTCTCGGTCACCTGGATCCACGAATCCATTCTCCGCCATATTTGCAAGGCTTGGTGTCTCCTTTGCTCAGGCGGCGGCGGGGGCTCGGGGTGGAGGGAAAGCGTGGTAAAGGGTCAGCTGGCATAATGGAGAAGGGCGAATCACGATGGATGTGAAGGAATTGATTCTAAGGGTCGCACAGGGGTGCAATTACGTGGCACTGTCTGTGTACATTGCTCCGGCTCCTGGGTGAGCAGGGCGGGACTGCCCCCGGGTCCCGTGGGTCCCTGTGATTGGGGGAGCATGAGTTCTGGACCCAGACAGACACAGGCGTGGCACAACAGGGCAAGTGTCCTTAAGAATGGTGACGATATTGGTAAAATTTGCCTCAGTTAAAATAAGAATAAATTACTCTAAAAAAAGGGGGGGGGGAGACAGGAAAAGGACTGCCTCAACGACACAGGGAAAGAGTGGGATCTGGTGCATCAAGGGAACAAGGGTGGTGACCCTGTCTGCAGTCCTGGGGTGAGCGAGTCCAGTCCTTGTCAACGAGTCTGAACCCACAGTGCTTGCAGCACCCGGATGAGCCTGAAAAGATGGCTGGAGTCCTGGGAATTACATTGTATACTTTGTAGCTGTTCACTGGTCACAATTCCACTGTGTACAAGCCAAACACACTCAAAGCACCAGACTCCATCCCATGAATAACATTGTAGCTGCTCGCTGTCCCAGCATGGGACTCAGTCCCGTGAATAACATTGTAGCTGGTCGCTCGTCACAAATGCCCCCTGTCCAAACCCACCAACCCTAACCCTAATCCTAACCGTGACCCTAACCCTAATGCTGACCCTAACCCTGACCCTAACCCTAACCCTAGTGCTAACCAGGATGAACCCGGACAGACTCGGAGCAGTCCCGTCAATAACTCGGCAGCTCCTCGCTGGTCACAAATGCACCGCCCAGAGTCAGATGTTCATAATCGGGGGAACTGGGAAGGGGTGGTGCTTGAGGAGGTCATGGGAACCCTGTGGGTTTCCTATCCAATTTCTTTTCAAACCTAAAACCGCTTTTTTTTTTTTAAGATCTTATGTATTTATTTGACAGACAGAGATTTCAAGCAGGCAGAGAGGGAGGCAGAGAGAGGAGGAAGCAGGGTCCCTGCTGAGCAGAGAGCCCGATGCGGGGCTCGATCCCAGGACCCTGGGACCACGACCCGAGCCGAAGGCAGAGGCTTAACCCACTGAGCCACCCAGGTGCCCCTCTAAAACTGCTTTAAAAAAAAACAAACAAACAAGGAAAGAAACCAAGCCACTTTGGGAAAGGCAGGCAGGCCCCCAATTTGACTCACCACCAGCCCTGAGAACTGCCATCCCTTGGCATAAAGCTGGGACTTCCCAGTTTCATCCCCGAATGCTCGACACCCCCGAGGCCCGGGTGGATGGGAGTGTGGGTCCCACTGTGGGTACCAGCCTCCTTCCATATTTTGTTTGGAAAGAGCAGAGGGCTACATTGCGCGTTCCCCAGAACGGCCAGGTGAATGTGCGCACACCCCTGTGTGTTCGGGGATTCTTCTGGTAACTGCCGGCGCACATTCTCCTGTTCCCGAAGACGTGTTCATTTCTCTTCAAGGCTTGGATCTCACTCAGGATGCTTTAAAAAAAACCACAGCATTTGGCTCTCTATGGGTTGTTCATGTCAGAGAGAACTGTATCTGGGGCATCGTGCCCTGCAAAACGCAAAAATCAGCATTCCAGAAGAGGGTCACGTCCTGCGTTGGAAGCGGAAGAGAAATCACAATGGGCAGTGTCCCCCCCGCCGAGCAGGTCCATCCACGGTGAGAGGCGGCAGAGAGCCCGTCCTTCCGCGCCCACACCACTAACAACAGGAGACGGGGTCCCGGGTGCGGGGCGGTTGGCACGGACCCCAGGGGCCAGCGCTCCGATGCCACGGGCTCAGCCAGGAGGCAGGCAAGCCCACACAGGGAGCGGGAATGGGGCATCCTCCCTGGAACACTGGGCCTCCCGGTGTCGCGGACCTGACCTGGCGCCAGGCCCAGGGGACCTTGCAAAGTATGGCCACGTGTTCCATCTGAACAGGGCGAGTGTGGGGGCTCCAGGAAGCAGGCAGGGTCTCCTGGGAGGCAGGAGGGAGACATGGGGAGGTCACAGGCTGGGACTGGAGCTCATTAGGGTGGCTGCCCAGCATCTCCCGTCCCCCCCGCAGAGGGCCTGGGGTTGCTGGGTGGGGACTGGTGCCGGGGGAGAGATGGGCCCAGAAACATCTGGCTGGCTGGCCGGCGAGGGCTGCGGTCACTCACAGTGTTGCTGGAGAGTGTCTTCTGGGAAGGAGAAACACATTTTCTTACTTTCTCAGCCTAAAATGTCATGATGTCCTCATTATCCTGAGGCGGGGAAGGGAGAGCTGGTTTCTCTCCTCTTCTCTCAGACTCCTGTCTCCTCCACACTTTTATTTCCTTTTAATATCCTTTATAGGTTTTATGGATTTACTTCAGAGAGGGGAAGAGCATGAGAAGGGCGAGGGTCAGAGGGAGAAGCAGACGCCCTGCTGACCAGGGACTCCTCCCCCCGCCCCCACTTCGGGGCTGGATCCCAGGACTCTGGGATCATGACCTGAGCCGAAGGTAGTGGCTTAACCCACTGAGCCACCCAGGCGGCTCTGCTCCACACTTTTCAACATGGTTGAAGACACAGAACCAAGGTGCCTCGTTCTCTTCTTTCTCCTCCTCCCCGTTTGCAACGTTGGACCCAGAAGTGTGTGTCGACCTGCTGCATGCACATGCACATCACAGGACGTGCCTCTCTCCTTCCTAAACAGTATGAAGGGGGCATCTGGGCAGTAGGGTGTAGGGCAGCATCCTTGGTGCCCCCCTCCAGCTGCCAGGAGCACCCTCCCCAGTCATGACACCCAGAAGTGAGGGCAGACACGGCCGAGTGGCTCCTGGGGGACAGATCCACCCACGGGGGGAGACTCTGCTGTACGGTTCATGACAGAAACGGGCCCCGTGTTGCCCACCACTGTGCTCCGCTGGCCCCCCAAGTGACAGATCTTCTGTCTGCAGGACGCCTTCTGTTTTCCATTATTGTGACCAGTTGGGAAAGGGCAGAGCTGAGTATTCCCGACTGGTAGCTATGGGCTCAGACGGCCCCTGAGCAGAACAGAAGCTTTCCACATACGTGCTGGGATGAATGAATGAATCACTCAATCAATTGATGGATGAATGAATGAATGAATGAATGAATCAATCAATCAATCAATCAATCAATGGATGAATGAATGAATGAGTCTTTTGTCTGCTCCAGTCTTCACAGAAGCCCAGAATGTAAACTCATTCCAAGAAGGGATGTTGGGGACCCCATTTCCTTCTGCACCTCACTCTTGGCCACCTGGACATCCCAAGGATATTAGGTCTCCCGTGAGAGCCATTCGGAAGGCACTGACCAGGGGAAGTAGGTGGGCATCCTACACGTCCGGCAGTCACCTAAGCAATGAAGCCTTCTCAGAGGTCTTTGTTGGGGACTGGACAGAACAGAGGGCAGAATCTCAGTGGCAGGCATGTCTCGTTGGACGGTGTGCTGCATTGAATGGTCCCCCCAAAGACAAGTTTCCACACCTCGACTTCCACGTCTGTGAACAGAAGCTTATTTGGAAACAGGGTCTTTGCCGATGTGATTAAGAGAAGGATCTGGGATGAGCTCATCCTGGATCAGGATGGCCCTAAATCCAAAGACAGGGGTCCTCATAAGAGACAGAAAAGGAGACACAGACACAGCGGAGAAGCCACATGAAGACAGAGGCAGAGATGGAAGGGATGTGGCCACAGGCTCAGGGACGCCTGGAGCCCCAGAAGCTGGAAAGGAGAAAGGACCCTCCCATGGAGCCTCAGGAGGGAGCACAGCCCTGCCCCGCCTGGATCTCACCATCCCTGCCCCGCCTGGGTCTCAGCCTTCTGGTCTCCAGAGCTGGAGGAGGGTAAATTCCTATCGTTTAAGCCCCTGTTTTGTGGGAATTCATTACAGCCGTCCCAGGACACACACAGAGTGGCAAAAAGTGCTGTACCCATATACGGGGCCAGGTCCTAGGTTGGTATACTCCTTTGAAACCTGCCAAGTACAGACCAGCTGACCTCTGACAACAGGTAGACAGATGACTCTGCTTCCCAGAGAAAACAGTCTCACATTATCCCAGAACGGAGAGGAAAACACAAGTTCTAGGTGTACGCGGGCCAAGCAGCCCTCTCCGTGAGGAAAAAGTAAAGGGCAGGAAGGCTGATGTTGGAAGTACTCGGGAATGTGGTTGATGTTCCTTTTACAAGACAGTAACCATGTCATCCTGAATTACTCTTCTCCAAAGTTAATATTTGTTCTTCTGTAGCTTTGGGAAATGACTCATCCCTCGGACGTGCCCTGGAGTCGTTCCCGGGGACGTGCGGTGAGCGCCATCCCCACTCCCTTGGGTGGCCATGCCGACTTCTCGGTACCGCATCCTCGTGGGGAGTCATCCTGGGATGGCTCGGCCCCTCTCGCCGCCTCTGCAAGGGGCTCCTTCCAGGGACATCTGGGCTGGTACAGTCAACAAGCATTCGTTCAGCACCTACTGGGACGACCAGGGGCTAGTGCAGGCATTGGGGAGACTCTTTTGAGCAAAAACAGCTGGAGATGAGTAATGGCCAAAAATGCCTGAATTACGCGGTGTATCAGGGGAAAAAAAGTAAGTAGTACAGGGTCTGCAGCCCTAGGAGTGCTTGCTGGGGGGTGAGGGAAGTTTTGATTTAAGTAAGGCAGTCTGGAAGAGAGAGACTAACCAGGCAGATAACCAGGCAGTCAGGGTAAGGAGTTGTGCAAAGGTCCTGAGGCAACCCTGTGCTTGATTTGTTCAAGGAAGAACCAGGAGGCTGGTGTGGCTGGGATTGGATGAGTCAGGGACAGAGGGAGGGAATGGGAAGGAGGTAATGGTGTGGGGACGAGTCACTGAGGATCCCAGACGCCAGGACAGGACTTAGGTGTCAGACCTGTCCATCCCCTTACCTGGAGCCTCACCCTTCAACCTGGAACCTCACCTTCTTACCTGATACCTGGACCTCCCTCCCTCCTGATACTTGAAACCTCCCCTCCCCACCTGATACTTAGAGCTTCTCCCTCCCAACTGGAGCTTTCTACTCCCACCTGGAAGCACGTCCTCCTACCTCCTACCTAGAGCCTCCCTCCCTGGGCCAGGTGGATTCCATGTCACACCAGTCAAGGGGAAAGGCATCTTCAGGAGATGCCTTGGTCCTCCTCTCCAATCAGGGAGAACAGCCACAGACATGGAGGCATTGGGGGTGAGAACCGGCTGCCCGCTCCAGAAAGAACCCAGAATGGGGCAGGGCTCCCTGGGAAAGTCAGCTCCCACGTGCACAGACACTGGAACAACCACTGGGAGGTCTCTGTGGTGGACAGAGCTCCATAATCCAGAAGTCTGGGTTCGGCACCTGCTGCTGATGCTCCCAAGCCTGGCATCCTCACAAACCTCCCAGGGATGTGACTCATCCACCAGCCCCCTCATCTTGCCCCCCAAACTATCCCCAGAACAATGTTATGGACTTAAAATGAAATAATCATACACAAGCATCGTGTGTATGGAAATCGATGCCTGAATTCAGACATACAGAGAAAGACCTCCCGAGTTAAAGGCCAGTCCCTGTGTTAGACGCCTGTGGTAGGACCCTGTATGCCAGGCAGTGTTTCCCTCTACTTCTTGATCTATCAACTATCTATCTATCTATCATTTTCTGTCGATCCATCCATCCATCCATCCATCCATCCTGTCTATCCATCCATCCATTCTATCATCTATCCATCCATCCATCCGTCCATCCATCCATCCTGTCTATCCATCCATCCATTCTATCATCCATCCATCCATCCATCCATCCATCCTGTCTATCCATCCATCCATTCTATCATCTATCTATCCATCCATCTGTCCATCCATCCATATATGTATCCACCCATCTAACATCTGTCTATGTATTTATCTATCATCTACCTACCCATCCATC
This sequence comes from Mellivora capensis, assembly GCA_004024625.1. NCBI lineage: Eukaryota > Metazoa > Chordata > Mammalia > Carnivora > Mustelidae > Mellivora > Mellivora capensis. The sequence continues at coordinate 128,336 of PISX010002222.1, read as the reverse complement.
CATCCATCCATCCATCTCTGTACCCATCAGCAATCTATTCTGTTCTACCTATCTATCCATCCAACCACGTATCCATCCCCCTATCATAGATCCATCTATCAATAATATATATTAATCTTCCTGTCTGCCTGTCTGTCTGTTTTTCCATCCTCAATTCCATAAAACTTAACCTTTTGTTCGGATCACATGCTACATGCCTGAACAAAAGAGGCTGAACATATGTGCCTAATTAAGACCAAACAGAAGACAAACTCCTGTGTCTGACTTTCAGGACCAGATGCCCACCACCGACAGTACCTTCAAACTCAGAACATGTGTTGGTTCACACATACTCCCCCCCGGGCTTGACCTGGGGACTGACTTATGATGCCCCCCATGGCCCTCTCTGCCCCCAGACTTGCAGTCCCCTCTGGGGGGCAGCTCCTCAGTGCCAAGCGGGTGCTGGGCCCCTTCACAAGTGAGCAGCAAGCCATCTCATGGCCTCTCCTGCCAGCTAGAAACACTGAACAGGCCCCCTGATAAGTTCCATCCACGGGACCCTCCTCACCTTATTCTGGGGGAAGAAATGTGAGATTGGAAGCACATTTATCTCTACACACATGTTTTATGTCAGGACCTATGACGCCAACGTGAAAATGGGAGAATGCCCTTGGAAACCCAACATCACCAGCACCAGCACCGACCCCCAGCAAAGACAAGAATGGCAGGTGGGGCCCATTGTGAACTAGAAGGGAACCAGGGCCATGACAAGTAGGAACCCCCTGCTCCAGCCCTCTCCATCCCGGGGACATTGCCTCAATCTCAAAGCCCTCCTTTCACCTGGGGCTTGTTTCTTGCACAGAGACACAGCTGCCATCTTCCCACCGATGAGGCTGCCATGTTACCAGCACTCCTGGGTGCTATTCTTGGGGGGATGAGTTTGGAGCCAGTCCCACCCACCCATTACTGGCGCCATGCTTTGTGCATGTCACTGGCAGACCCTCAGCCTCCATCTCCTCAACTGTGAAAAGAACGTGAGATGTATCTTGAGGAATCTCAGTGAGCATAGGGTGGCTGGTGCTGGTAGGTTATCAGCAAAGACCTTGCGTCCTCCAGATCCTTCCTGTCACCTCCCACTCAAGGGAGAGAAGCAGGCGTTTTCACACTGGTCGAGAATTATGGCCACCGCCCCCTTGCTCACACCCATCCCTCCTGCACACACTATGATATCAGATGCCGTGCCTCCAGGACAATGAGAGGTGTTGAGGTCACGCGGGCTGTGCTCCCTGGGTATGGCTGCCTGAGGAGATGAACACAGTGCCCAGAGTCACATGGCCGATGTGGACACAGGTGCATGCCCAGGAGCTCCAAGCACACAGGTGTGAGCCAGGAACCTGCTGTGGAACAGACGGCTGGGGTTTGAAGGTCTGGAGCATCTCTTTGCAGGCAATGGCGCTGAGCCATTGGGTGCCCACCAAAGAAGACGGCCATGCTTTGGACTCCTGGTTTCCAAGGCAACCAGCAGCAGGGGGCAGAGGTTGCTCCATTGACTCACTGCCTCTTGGATCTGGGTGGACCCTCTCCTTCCAGCCTGCCCACCACCTGTCTCCAGGAGGCTCCACAAGCCCCAGGGCCCCTCTGGCTTCAGGGCCAATCTTCTGAGGCTTCTGTTCTCCGCAGGCATCCATTATCATCCTGGTTCTGCAGGCAGTACCGCCGACAAGGTGGGAACCAACACATCAAGTTTCCTCTTTGGGAAAAGATTTCCCACGCGTTTTGCTCCCTGTTCAGACCAAAGGGAGCTCACCGGTTCCCAGAGAGGAACATTATGCAGGGAGACACGGTGTGGAATGTGCTGGGCTCTCAGGGAAGTGACAGACACCTCTCGCTCTCCTTTGCCCACATGTCACTCACCGTGACTGTGACATGACATGGCAAATCATCAATTAAGTGTACGTGTTGCCAGCAGACCCTTAAAGATACTGGGATTTATCCCTCTGTTGGAGAACATGTGTAATTCTCCTTCATGTTACCAGGACCCACAGGTGCTCTGCACTCCATTCAGGTAGACCGCACACATCCCTTTCCGAGGATCCCCGGCAAAGCAGCACATCTGTGACAGCACCAAATTGGCTCTCACCTTACGTACAACGCCAATGAGGGAGGCGAAGGAGCTCCCCATGCACCAAGATTCATGATGAGACATGCAACGGGTAGAGAGGCTAAAAAATCTATTAATAAAAATTCCATGGGATAAAAAAAAAGAGAGAGAGAGAGGGAGAGAGAGCTTACCCTCCCTCCTAAAGTATTAAATCTCTGACATTCATTTTTATGTCATATTAGAATTTTTTCATACTAACTTTCAGCACCTGGGAAGAAAAAAACACAAGTCAAATATTAGCTTTGAAATCCCGAGAGCTGTCGGATCTTTCCACCTTCATAAATTATTATCTTCCCTCCGTTCAACCAAACAGTGGGAGGGATCCGTTCTCCCAAGAATGGAATATGGACAGCGGGAAACGTGGACGGAAGAGAGCAGGCAGAGGCTGGCCTTGCTGATGCAGCCTTAAATGACAATGGGTGACCGTCCACGGAAGATGACATTCACAGCCCCGCCCTTCCGCGGAGAGACAGATTGGCCTGACGTAAGCACAGGCAGTCCCCTACGCCTCCTGTGTCCAAAGTGTGGCGTGACTGCTCAAATTCAAACACTCTTCCTTCCATCACTCTGCTGGATGTGTTTCTGGTGCCAAACCTTATTCTTACCATGATTTTAATAGTCTCCGTCCTCCTTGGTTGTCTTGCCAGGTTCTGAGTGGAGGTTCTGGTAGGACCTGCCCCTTGGTTTTGGGGTGTGCTGTGCCAACAAGAGAGCAGAATGGGCATCCCTTGTTTGTTAGGGGAACTCAAGGGTTAATTGAAAGTCCACAGGATAAAGGATAAACCTCCAATGCATAGGCTGACTTCCAGGGTTCATGCTTATGCGTCAGGTGTCATGCGTGTGGCTGAGAGATGGCACCCCATCGCGCAAAAGCCTTGATTTTAGTGGGATTCGGTGCCGCTGTTCTAGGGCGAGATCCTAGAAGAGCGTTCGTGAATTAAGTCACCTCTGCAATGAGACAAGAAGTGCCCATGGGGCCATGACTCGTGTAATCCCACCACACTTGCCGGATACTCATTCGGTCTCCACTGGCGGAGGGGTGGAGGCCCCTGAACTGGATGTTCCAATGGTCTTTGTGCCCAAGCAACACCAAGCACATGCGTCCCACGACACACAGAATCGCCAATTTAACCTGTTTCCATCGGAGCTTCCAGTTCTAGGATAACCAGTAACATGTGTGACACTAATCACAAAATGAGAAATTGCACATGGCGCCTTTGGTTGGCCACCAGACCAGAGTTATTACAGCTTTATGTTTGTATTCGAATATGCACCATGAAAACCCACCCTTGTGTGCCCACATTCGGACAGATGCCACCACACAAGTCACAGAAAGACGCTGATGGCTCTAAGCCCCTGTGGCTGTGTGCGGACAGCGTACCATGATCGCGACACGTCAGGAGGTCTCCAAAGCCAGGAGAGACAAGCACGTGTGATTGCGCGTAGTCGGTGTTCAACAAATTGCCACCATTTGTTGATATTGTGGTTAGCATGCCCACCACATTCCCCTCGTGGCTTCTTGTAACGATGAATGTCGCGTGTTCCTCTGTCTGCTCTGTGTTGTCGTGGTAGAGTTCCACAAGTGTCAAGAAAAGCAAAAAGGCAAAAGCACATGCCATAGACATGACGTAATCAAGTGTGGTCATGGCACGTTGGCTGCAAGGAGGCTGAGTGATGACCTTCTCATGCGGGAGAGAAGTGAGAATCACGGGTTGGAGGCAGCTGAGCTCCTCCTCAGGTTCCTTGGGACCAGGCAGTTCCACTTCCAGATGTCTCTCCTGGAGGAACCATCACACTTGGGCAGGGGTGGGCATGACAAAGGATGCCTATGGCAGCTACAAGTGTGATAGCAAAAGACCGGGGAGACCCACATTGTCCTCCCAATGGGGGATTGATGGATCCACACCATCAAATCCACAGCAGATGAAAGGCATGTGGTGGGTCTCTGCTGCTGCTAGGTAATATCTCCAAGACGGGTTGTTTCGTCACAAAAGCAAATTTAGACAGTTACACACAACCATACAATGTGTTGTCATTTATGTTTTAACAAGTCAAATAACACACACACACACACACACACACATACACACACTCACTGAAACAGGTCCAAACGCACCCAAATGTACAAAAAATTTCTGGAAGGACATACACAGAGTGACAATGGTACTTATCTCCAGGGAAGGGATGAGGCAAGACTGCAGTTCTTAAGGAGGCTTCCAAATTTATTTGGAATGTGTCAATTCTCTTTGCCAAGCAAACATTCCACACTAGGCATGGAGCCCAGTGCAGGGCCCAAACTCACAATCCTGAGATCCAGACTTAGCTGAGATCACCAGTTAGGTGCTCAACCCACTGAGCCACCCAGGTGTCCCACCAAGAAAACATCTTAAGGTAAATTCTTAAGTATTTGAAAATGAATACATTGCCTTGGAAGACAATAAGAAGGTAAATAGAAGACAATAGTACATAGAGTAAACATCACATTAAAGGATATTTGTATGTGATTACCTACGTAGCCATCTGCTTATCCATCCATCCATCCACCCACCCACCACCCATCCATCCATCCATCCACCATCTACACATCTACCCACCTATACCCCACCCACCCATCCATCCATCCCCCACCCACCCAACCAGCCTGCCAGTCAGACAGGCACCCATCCACCCACCCTACACACAACCTACACCCATCTATGTAACCATCCATCCATTCTCCATCCACCCACCATTCATCCACCCAGCCATCCGTCCATCTCCCATCCATCTGTCCATCTACCCACCCACCCATCCACTGACATATATAAAAAACCTACAGTAAATAGACCAACTTAACATAAAGGGACAGTAGGGCTACTTGGAGCCGGTTGCAGTTCCATTTCATCCAGGGAGAGAGCCAAACCCCCAACCCAAACATATGGCTGGAACCTTTAGAACCCCAGACATGCCATCCTGAAAGGGAATGTGGGTCCATGTACAAGGACTTGCTTCCCACCCCAAAGAGCACAACATCAATGCATGCCCTCTTTCTCTGGGAGACGGTCTGGCAGGTATACAGCCCTGGTCACCTGCATGGGTCTGCTGGCTTCCTGCCTCATGAACTCCTAAAGGAGCACACACTGAGCACCCCCAATTGTGGGAGAAGAGTCTTTTTCAAACCTCTTTGGTGACCATCTGCCTTCAGATGGATGTGTAGAAGCCAACAGTGGTGGAGGGCCTCCTGTTGCCCCTGTTGCAACAAGAGATCGAGGAGGCCAAGTCTCTGTGGGTGGCAGGGGTGCCATGGTGGATACCAGGGTCCAGTGTGGTCCTCCTATGGCTGTTGGAGGATATTTGTGATCTCACAGAGCCAGAGAACCAGGGAATGTTGGGGGAAGATGGCATTTGAACTGGAAATCTAAGGCAAGGAGCCGGGAGGAGGACTTCTGCTGACCCCTGTCATGAACCATCTTGTTACCCGCTGGGGTTTGGGGTTTCGAAGCCTCTCCTGGGGAGGCATTCCTGTTTGCTCAGGTCGCTCATGGACTTCTCACAAAGCCTGCACTGCCTGAGCTCCTGTCCAGAAACCACAGCAGGGATGGAGGGCCCCTCGTGAGCCTTTCTTTACCCTTGAAGAGGAAAGCATCGTGTGGTAGAGCAGGTCTGCCCGTGGTGGAGCAGAGAGCCAACGATGGGCCAGATGTGGGTCTGAGGGTCCTGCACAGGTCCTGCACAGGGTCCTGCAAAGCTTTAGATCTCAAACAAGTTGATGTTCTCCAGCTGAAAGTGGCACAACCCAAGTCACCTTCATAATGAGCTTCTCCGTGATGACAACTTTAAAAATAGAAGCAAAGGGATCTTTGTAAATTAGATTTTGCAGAGAACTTACATCCAGTGACATTTGGCTCCATCGACGAGAAGCCAGGCATGCACACAATCGCTGGTGCACCATGTGAGCTGTGTCTAGTTAGTGCCCCTAAACGTAGGTGTCTTAGAGTGGTGGTCCTCAACCAGGGACCATTCTAACCCTCAGGAGACACTTGGCAATGACTGGAGATATTCTGGATTGTCGGACTAGAGGGGCTCCTGTTACTGGCCCCTGGTGGGTAGAGACCAGAGGTACTGTTCAGCACCTTGCCGTATACAGGACACCCCACATTAGAGGGTCATCCAGCCCCAGATGTTCGCACCGCTGAGGCTGAGACATTGTGACCTGGTGTGAGACACTCTATCCACCTAGCTGTCTAGCTGTCAATCAATCATCCTTTATCCATCTATCAAGCTATCAATCTATTACCTATTCATATCTATCATCAGTCTGTCTTGTTCATATGTTTCCCTATCGTCTATCTATCATCTACCTGTCTGCACATCCGCCTTATCTATCAGTATGTATTATCCATCTGTCACGTATCTATCATATATCTGTAACTATTATCTATCTATCTCTGTTTTATCTACTTATCTGTATCTATCTACAACTATTTCCAGCTACCTGTCTATGGCAGCCGTTCCCAACTGGGGGAAATTCTGCCTTCCAGGAAACAGCCAGCAATGCCCGGGGACATTTCTGGTTGTCACTATCTAGGGAGGGAGGAGGATGCTCCTGGCATGTGAAGGGAGGTGGAGACCAGGGATACTGCTGAACACCCACCCCAGCACTCAGGACGCCCCCACCACAAAGAATGTCCCAGCCCCAGATGTCAGCAGTGCTGTGATTGAGAAACCCTCATCAGAGGTGCAGGGTCCTAGAGAGAAATAGGCATTTTCAGGTTTCTGAAATGGTGCAGACACAGACCCTGTGCCCAGCTGGGTCCCTCTGCTCAGACACCCAACTTCCCCGTCTCATCACCTGCCCATCTCCTTCTCTCTCCTTCCCACTTCATCTGTACATATCCAACCGGTGGTGGAAAGAAAATGTCTGAAGAAGTGCTTGGAGGCACCTGTTTAAAGGGGCTTTGTAAAACCGAGGAAGGATCTGGATAGCCGTGATGCACAACGGTTTATTTATTTGACTTGAAACATGATGTTTTCATATGAACACCACCACATGGCAAAACCATGACACGATTGTTTTTGTTCAACTTCCATAGAGCAGAGAAACAAGGATTCAAAAAGAATGGATTCAGAAAGTTAAATGTTGCATCTCCCATTGGAGAATGGGAGAATGACCCTAAGTAGAAATTTCAACAAATTGGGCTTTGCATTTCAACAAATGCAAAATTCCAATAAATTAGACTTTGCCTCATCCTCTGACTAATGCAGAATGTGGGTTTACACTTTGGGGATGTTTATCCATCATGCACGATGCTGTTTAGCATAAAGATTCTCTGGCCTCCTTTCCAGAGATTGTGTTACTATAGTAGGGCTTGCAAATTGGCTTTTTTTTTTTGCTTTTTTAAAAAAAAATTGCATTTTCTATTATCATAAAATTGACTCAGCATATATATGCTGTACAGTCCTGTGAATTTTAACATATGTTTGGATACATATAACATTGTCACAGTCAGGAAACAGAATAGTTCCATCACCCCTCAAATCTAACATTACTGCCATGCTATCCCTACATAATCTCAAACACACACACACACACCCCAACCTTTTGGGCGACCCACAGGATACGAATAATAACCTTGCCCCAATACGTCGGACAAATTAGCCCTAAGTTAAATGTTGCTTGAGTCCATCCCACCAATGCACACAAGCAACGTGCGAAAGAATCAAAGTACTTCCAAGCAATTTAATTGTAGCCCAGAACAAAGTTCAAAGATAGTTATAGAGATACAAAACTATCCAGCACCCAAAGATATAAACAAAGATACAAAGATACAAAACTATCTAGCACCCAACAAGGTTAAACCTAACAATGTCTGCATCTAATCCAAAATTACCAGGCATGAAAAGTAGGAAAAAAAATATGCCCCATACAATAGAGAAAAATCAATTAATTCAAATCGACCCAGAATTGACAAAGATGTAAGCATTAGAAACCAAAAACATTAAGATAGTTCTTATAACCATACTCAATTTGTTAAAAATAAAAACTTACCATTTTCAGCACAGATGTGAAAGATACAAAAGAAAAGGTTCCGACCATACTTCCACTCGAAAAAAATGACCCAGTCTGAGCTGAAAAATATACCTGGTGGCACTGCAAATGGATGAGACATTACAGAAGGAAAGATGAGTTCACGTGAAGATAAGAAGATAGACACTACCCAAAAATGAAACATACAGAGAAAGATGACTTAAAAATTAAAAGAACATCAGTGAACTGCGGGTCAACTTCATGCAGCCAAACACATATGCAGTTGGGATCCCTGAAGGAGGAGCAGGTTTCAAAGTTCACCTCGTTTAACTTTACAACAACCCTACGAATTAGGTCTTCTGATCTCCATTTGATAGATGAATAGGGTCACCAGATAAAATATAAGATGACATGCAATAGCTGGGACATACTTGTATAGGGCAATTATTTGTAATTTACCTGAAATTGAAATTTCACAGGAATCTTTTCCTCTGGTAAATCTAGCAGCCCTACAAATGGAGTGATGGATTCACAGCTCTTAGGTAACTGATGCTCCCAAGGTCACATCATAAGAGATGAAGGGGCTAACCCAGAACTGTGTGAAGGCCAGTGCCTGTGCCCTAATGGCCTAAACCCTTCTCTTTCAGAGGTCCAACACAGATGAGTCTCTGAATCAGCTTAAGGTCTTCTTCTCTTGGTGTCTATGCACATCACAAATTAGATTATAAATTCATCTAAAGGCAAAGGCAAGATTGCATTCTTTTTTTTTAAAAGATTTTATTTATTTGATAGACAGAGATCATAAGTAGGCAGAGAGGCAGGCAGAAAGAGAGGAGGAAGCAGGCTCCCCGCTGAGCAGAGAGCCCGATGCGGGGCTCGATCCCAGGACCCTGAGATCATGACCTGAGCCGAAGGCAGAGACTCAACCCACTGAGCCATCCAGGCAACCCGCAAGATTGCATTCTTGTTGGCATGCCCTATAACCTGGACGAGGCAGATAATGGTGGGAGGATGGATGGATAGATGATGGATAGATGGTGGATGAATGGATGGATGGTTGGGTGGATAGGTAGATGGTGGGTCGATGGGTGGGTTATGGATGGATGGATGATGGATGCATGGATGGATGGATGGATGGGTGATGGACAGATGGATGGATGGATGGACAGATGGATGGTTGGATAGATGGATGGATAGATGAGTGGATGGATGGATGGATGGATGGTGGATGGGTGTAGAGATGGATGGATAATGGATGAATGGACAGATGGATAGAAGGATGTCATGATAATAAGGAATTGATGCTATTTTTAAATCTTTATTTAAGCTGTATTCCTACAAGCTCAACTTATGTGTCATTGCTACAGACTGTCTTCTTGCATTATGCTGCTTTTCAATCCATCTTATTGAAAGTCAAAAGCCCAAAGAAAGCCAGGAGCCAAGCCATTAACTGGGTAAGTGTGGTCTTCTTCTTCCATTAGCAAGTCTACAGAGAGTGGCTGGTTGAGAGAGAGCCTGAGGTCATCATCCTGAAAGCTCTATCTTGTCCTCTGGGAGGGGACATGGCCCAGGGAGGCCTCCTGAGATTTTGTCCCAGAAGAGGGAATCAGGAGCAACAGCAGGCTTATTTTATTCTCTTTAAAAATAGATGTGGGCCTTGAGACACATTGGCTCAATGCCTCAAGATGGATGTTGGAATGATTTTATTTCTGCCCCATTAATGCATCTTCTGGGTGTGTATGTGTTTTGCTTTTGTTTTGTTTGATAGAAATAAATTAAACTTTGCTATGTTTGGGCTATTGAACCACCAAGATAATTGATAATGATGACATTAAAATCACATCAGGAACAAGACGTCTCTTCAATAAAACCTCGTTAATTAGGATCTCATAAATTCAGAATTTGGGCTGAAATTTATCTTAGTGTTAGCTAGTAAGAAAAGACTGAGTAAATTAATAGTGTGAAGATTTCAGGGGAGTAACTGACACTTTCCGTAGTTTAGAAGCATTTATTTTACACCTAAAAATGTGGGATTAATTATAATTGTCTATCAAATGATCAGATTATCCACCCAAATATTATTCATCACAACTTTGCAAGCATTTAATTTTATATGCATTGAAAGTCTAGGTTTATTTTCCATAATACCTTCTGTCCAATCTTTAAGACTTGCATTATTCCTAGTCAACAAAATTATGGGAATTTTCATTATGGTGAATGTTGGCAAAGTGCAGTGAATTCCTTTATAAAATTCCATTTTATACATCCTGCATTACCTTATCAGATACCATGTTGTGTTTGTGCTGAGCTGTATGGGAGAATGCCAGCTGTGGGTCTGGATTCTAGTTCTAGCTGAGCTGATACCCGGTTACCTGACTTGAGTAGATGCTTAACATCCCTGTAGGTATTTCTTTTATTTCTTTATGTGTAACCCCAAAAGACCAGGACTACGTCATTTCCCAAGTAGCTTCAAGTTTTAAATTTCATAATCTCTTGGTTAAATTAGTAACATTTACACCGTGGTTCATTCTTGTTCTCCACCTGGTACATACAGATGTGTGGAAGTGTGTGTGTGAGGAAGGAGGATATCCTGTGTGTTTTCTGTGGGTCTATTTCTTAAAGAAATGATGGTAGGTTGCATGATACAAATTTGCTATTTTCATACATTAGAAATGGCCAAACATCAGGAATTTCATGTGGCTCTGTCTTGTCAATTTTTATTCATCTCTTAGTTTTCTGGGTTCATGAGGGTCAGGGTAGGGTTTCATATGTTTACATCCTGCCCTAGTTTCTAACCAACAGCCTTCCAGAAGCCTGCATCGGTCAGCGACTGCCGAGTAACAAGCTGTCCCTTACCTCAGATGCACAAAAAAAAAAACGGTCACTCGTTCATGTTTATTCAACTTGAGTTGGCTGATGGCAGCCTGGTATAACTAGGCAGCTTTGCCTCTTGTTTGGGTTGGACACCTCTCGGATCCACAGGAGTTCATCCTGGGATCTGGGCTGAGACTTCCGCCATGGCCCAAGGAGAGCTGTTCTCACAGCCACGGTGAAGTCACAAGAAGGGAGCAAGCCATGCAAAGGGATCTCATGCAGAGACACATACCCCCCACCCACCCACCTACCCACCCAAGAGGTAGTGCTGGGGACAGAGGGAGTGAACACTCTGCAACAACTACTTCTCAGTCCCTATTTTGCCAGCGATCTTCTGAGGCGCTGTTTCCCTAAGACTGTAAGTGAGGTCATACCTCATAATGAACGTGACGGAATCCTCTGTCCCGAAATCGTGCTAAGCACGACCATAGACTTTCATGTGTTTACCAGTAGTCTCCCTATGAGGATGACGGAATAATTTCCCCAAGTAATGGTCAGGTATGTGGATCCTCCTGAGATGAACATAATCGGTAGACGGATATGGAGGGAAATGAAAAGGGGGAATCTCCAGCCTCAAGTTCTGTGGGTTTGGGGGCATTTCTAAGGAATCCCAGGAATGTTCAGAATTCAGCATGGGAGGTAGGTGCACATAGCTCTAGTAAAATGCAAAATATCCCCTGTGTCTCAGGACATCTAAAGAAGGTGAAGAAAGAAGCTTACCACCCAAATTTCCTGCCACCACCCACACCATCTTTCTGATTATTTCTCCCCTAGGACTACTCCTTGGATCCCTGCCATCTTTCCTCATTCACCACACCTGGGTCCCAACCATTCATCTCTCCTGGGAGCCAGCAACTCCTACCAACGGTCTCCTAGAGATCACAATTCATCTCCCCAAGGCGAAGCGTCCTGTCCATCCAACCCGTGGGTTCAACCATAGGTTTACCATTGTTTACCCAAGACGGGGGCCCACTAAATCCCCCAGGGCCCCCCAAAGGGAAATACTGTCTTTGATTCCCAGACAACAAAAGGAGGCATGTTCCAGTGGTCACTCACCCAACAATTAACAAAGCTAACATTGCTGCTCGGGTCTACTTGGCCCCAAACACTGTATACAGAAAGTCTGTTGCCATCTTGGATTCAACTCCAAGATAAACACAGATTCCTTGTGACTTCCATAACACACATTATTGGTATCTCCCAGATTAACTAGGATGCTTTGGGGGAAAACGTGGGTCCTCTGAAATAGTCAAAAATGAAATTTCTTGCAACAGACCAACTCATTAACTATTTGGAGTTTGTGCACCAATTCATAAAGCAGCATTGTTCACAGCAGCCAAAAAGTGGGAGGAACTTAAACGTCCAGGAACAGATGAAAGGGTCGACAAACTGTGGTCCACCCTGCATAGTGGGATACGGCTCGTTCTTGAAAAGAAGGATGTTCTTCACCCGTCATGTCCCAGATGGACCTTGAGGACATGGTGTTCAGAGAGACAAGCCAGACCCAAAGGGACAAGTCCTGTAGGATTCCATGTTCATGGGGTCTGTAGAGCACTTATTTATATTTAAGGAGACAAAGTAGATGGTGGGTCCAGCAGCTGAGCAACGGGGAGTTTGTGTTTCATTGGGGGGGAGTCCTGGGGGCAAGGGCTTCGACATGTGGATTTGGAGGAGACACAGTTCAGCCCAACACCCATGAACGTAGACTGGCCCTGAGTATCTTGAAAATTTAAACCTTTCCACCGTCATCCGTATAGTGGAGACCATGGATCACGTCTGTCCCCAACCAAACCTCCCGCGGCGGAAACTCCCTGCCAAATGTGAAGGCAATAAACACCGTCTTTAAACCAGAGACCCCTGATGCTTCCAGGGTCCTCCCCCTGAAACTCAGCCATACCTTGGTAATAAGCCCCAGGAGTCGGGTCAAAACATACTCATGTGCCCACGAGAAAACGTTTGCGAAGGTCCGAACCGCTTCCCCGCGGCCAGTTTCCTACCAAGCGTATTTCCGGGCCGTAGGAAGAGACAGCGGCATCCGGGTGCCAGATGCTGGGCACACGCTCCCCAAGACCTCAGGAGAAAAAAAACATACATGTGGTCTAGCTTACCGCCGCCCCGTGTGTCCGTTGCAAAACACAGCCCTCATCGTGTTCCCCGGCGGGAGGGCGAGGAAAGCCACCCGGAGACCATTTTCACGAGGGAAGGGCATCCGCTTCAGGAGACCATGAAAGAATTTGCAAATCAAGGACAGAGAGAAGGATCCAGCCCCCGTCAGCCTGGACCGCGTCCCCTCTGTGTGTGCACTCAGCATTCTGATTAAAAACGGTGAGGCCTGGGGGGGCGAGCGGGGCGTGAGGGTTGGGGGGGCCGAATTTTTGATTTGAGGGTTAAGCCAATATTAGCACGAAAAATAAAATAAAGTGATTCAAATGGCCCATGGCTACAGCGTCGGTTCCAGGGATGTTTAGCTACAAAATGAGCGACCGGCTAATTGTGTAAATGCCTCTAATTACGTGTGCAGAGCCTCTAACCGCGGCTTCTCCCAGTAACTAATAAGAAATCAATTAGTTAATGAAGTGCCCATTAAATGCAATGCTAATCCCAGCCAGGGTTTTTTTAATGTTTCTCTTTTTTCCCCCCGTCTGATCCTCCTTAATGACCACCGCCATACGGAGCACACAGCTTTCTGCATGTCTAATGAAACATCGTTACAGGGCAGTTGGCATTCTTGGAAGACCTGAACGCAAGCTGCTTCCCAATTATTTTTAATTGCCAGACACGCTCGCAACTGGGTCTCCAACACGCGCTTCAGAGCCCCGCGCTGTCAGGAAGCGCAGACGTGGTGCTTTCTGTCTGAGGCCCGGGAAGGTCCCGCCGTAGGCTCAGCCACGGAGCAGGACGCACCTGCAAAGCCCGAAAGGGGTTCCGGACGGTGCGTGCCTGCTCCCCGACCGTGCCCGTCTGCCTGCTCCCCGACCGTGCCCGTCCTGCAGCAGCCCTCCTTCCGCGCTCGCTCCCTGGGGACCCGAGAAGCCCCGTGGGTCCCCGGGGAACCGCAGCGGGGAGAAGCACGGCAGGGACACCCGGCCACACCACGCTGCAAGCCACGTGCTCCCTTTGTAGTCGTGAGCTGTGTCTGCCGCAGACAGCTCTGTACGGGACAACTTGTCCCTTCTGCAAAGCGCGTCTCTGACCCTGACTCTCGACCTCCCTCAAACTGGCACGGCATGAGAAGGGACGGTTGCTGGCCGGCCTTCTGTCTGATACGTTCCCGGGGCGATTATGTCTCTCATTTCAGGGGACATCCATGTCCCAGGATGGCTTTTCGTCTCGCATCACTATGAAGTCCCGTAGCCGAGGCCGCGCGGGTGCCCCCCACCCCAGGGCTGCCCCACGTCTCACGATACAAAGGCACCCAGGATGTCCACTTGAGAACAACACAAAACCACCCCTGGGGATAAGGCAAGCCGTCCGAGCCCATGTCCGCGTTCGCGTTTACTTTTGGGCGGCTGCAAATTGAATTACTGGATCCGGCACCCCTGTTCCCAGAACTCCGCCACCAGCAGCTGTCAAAGCCGCGGCCGTCAGCAGAAGGGAGATGGGATGTGACGTTGTGTTCATTAAATAAACAAACCCGGTCCGGGTAACAGCATTAGGTAGAAAGCCTCATCAATTCTGGTGCATTTATGTTTGCGTAGCGAGAAGTGACAATTGTTCCTTACATGCATAGGGACTGAAGGGACAGCGGGAGGGCTGGGAGGCTCCACGTGCAGCTCAGAATCAGAGGCACCCGGCGCCACGAAGTACGGGGGAGGCGCCCGTGTACGTGGGGTCCGTCCGTGGGAGCCCACGGCTGCTTGAAGATGTGGCTACGCACAAGGGGACTGCGGCCAGGGACAAAAAATTGAATCCCAGTTTGGGGTTTTCCTTCCTGTGTCCCCGCAGAGGCATCCCAGGCAGGACAATCCAGGGAAACAACCTCCAAGAGCATCTGGATTTTTTTTTTTCTGGACAAATGCACTGTTTTGTGCTCAACACAAATTTCGGGGCAGGTAGAGGGTAGAAGGGAACACTATGGCCTGCACCCCAAATTCTCATCGGTCTCCACACACTTCTTGTGTGTTGTGGCACCCATGGCATGGGAGAGCCCGGGGACCCCACACGTCCGGCGAGGTCCTAGATTCAGGGGACGCAGGCACAGAGTCTCTGGTCTCCCCCGGTTCCACAAGCAATGGGAGGAAAACAGGAGACACGTCTGCAAACCACAGCTCGCCTGGGCGTGGGGACCACGGCTGAGGCCGCCGGTCACTTTCCAGTAAAACGTGCAGAGAATAAGAAATACAAACATACCAGCCCAGAGACGCTGTTGATACAGGATTCCCCCCACTCCTGCCTTACCTGTGGGCTGTGGGGGGCCACGTTCCAGGACCCCCAGCGGATACCCACAACCATAGACAATCCCGAACCCAACACACGCTATATTGTCTTCCTAAACGTACATCCCAGTGGTGACGTTGACCCTATAAATCAGGCACCGTAAGAAATGAGCAATAACTAGTAATAAATCGAACCATCACGGCAATATGCTGTAATAAAGTTGGGTGAACCGCACTCTCTCTCTCAAAATACCGTATCATGCTGCGCTCGCTTTTCTTTCCTTCTTTTTCTTTCTTTTTTTTTTAACGATTGTATCCATCCATTTGAGAGTGAGAGACTTGACACTCTCTGCAGAACACGCCTAATGCAGAACCTAGGGCTCACTCTCCACTATGGCCATCAAACCCTAATTTTTTTTTCTTTATCCCTTTGCCAGGAATGAAAATGGAGCATTCCGGGGGCTTGGAAGCGAGATCTTTGGTCTGGATTCTGGATTTGGATTCAGGACAGTAAGTATGAAATGCAAACTTCCCTGAGGTCCTTGACAAGGGGTTTCAAGCCGAGAGCCCCACCCTCTCTCCTTCCCTCTCAATATGACAAGGAGCCTGATTTTTTAAAATTCCTCACCTGGAAGCCAACTTGGGTGACCTGTGTAACAGGGGAATCAGGCTCCTCCGGAGAAATAGAACCAGTAGGGCCGTGAATGTAGTTTGATAACAAAAGATCTATTTTAAGGAATGGGCTCGTGTGATCACAGAGGCTGTACGTCCCAGTTCTGGAGGGTCACCCAACCGCTGAGACCCACAGAAAACCCAATGCTATAGCTACAGTCCATTTGGACACAGAATTCCGTCTCCTTGGGAGACATCACGACTTCCCCCCTACCCAACTCTTAAAGCCTTCAACTGATGAGATGAGGCCCACCCATGCTATGAGGTGATCTGCTCTGTTCAACGTCTACTGGTTGAAATTAGTCCATCCATTACGCAAGAGCGATCCCAGCCAAAAGCTCCCCCCGTTTGTCTGGAAATGGGATTCACAAGGGTGAGATGTGAGTGAAGGCATGTGTGCACCAAACTGAGCCATCAGAAAACCACACAACAGGGAAGAGCCCCTCCACTGTTTGTGGAAACAGTGTTGGGCCCCAAAAGGTGGAAACAACCCAAGTGTCCATCACCGGGAGGATGGATAAGCACAGTGTGGTCCATCCGTACAATGGGATACTATACAGCCATGAACAGGAACAGAGCTCTGACACCTGCTTCCCTGTGGATGGACCTCGGGGACACGATACTCATGAGAGAAGCAGACACACACGGTCATATTGTGTGCAGTCCTATGGATATGAGAATGTGCAGAACGGGTAGAGCCATGGAAACAGAAAACACATTGGTGATCGTCCAGGTTCATGGGGGAGATGGGGTCATCCTGGGTTGGTGGGGAAGATGGGGTCATCCAGGTTGATGGAGGAGATGGGGCCATTCTGGGTTAGTGGGAGAGATGGGGTCAACCTGGGTTGGTCATCCTCCTTGCTCCTCCTGTGAGCTCCCTGACCCCTCACTCCAAATAGTAAAGCCAACCAACCATTTCCAGTCTTGCACATTAGGCTACAAGCAAAACCAAATACAAGGTTCACAGATTTCCTGGTCTTCAGACACAGCACGTTGAGTTTGGTGCTCCTACGTCATCTACACCAAATAGCACACCAAGGTGCCCCACTTGAGATATCACTGATTGGGGCCCAGCACCTGATGTCGGATGATCTCATGGGCCTGGTGTAAGGGTAGGCGCCCTCCACCAGAACAGGGTCTCACCGCCTAGAGAAAGTGCACATACCAACATTACCGAGAGAACACGCACAAACGGACATACCTGCATGTATACAGCTGCATGGGAACATGCATGGCATATATGTGTGTACACAGGTGCCCCGAGAGCCCTACGTACAGAAAGACACATATACATAGACGTAGGCACATACAGATGTGGGACCTACACACATGCAGTGTACGTATGCAGACACACGCATATGGAGAGACACTTGTAAGTAAAGGGACATACATACATGCAGACACATTTACACATATAGATGTGTACAAATATGCACACAAAGATGTGTATATAGATGTGCACATTTGTACGTAGACACATCCATATTCTGTCCTCATGGCAGGGAGCAACAGTCTTTGCAAATGCCTTCTAAGAAGCAGATGAAGACCTGAGTGCAAGAGGCCATTCCCATCTCTGCGTCAGTTCTTACCTTTGAACTTCAGAACTTGAATGTCCTGATCATCTACGTGAACAATGTGCAACATGTCCTCTTTGCATGTGTGAGCGTGTGCGTGTGCTCTCTGTCTGTTTGCAGGACAAAAGGTGGGGGGGGGCAACATGTCAAGCAGGAAGCATGATTCCTAATCCCAGCGGCTGGAGTAGAATATGCTCTGGAATCCATGAAGACACTAGCCATCCACTACGTAAACAATCAGGAAACTGAATGCCCAAACCAGTGGCTCTGGAGCCAGCAGATGCCACTCGAGTCTTGCTGAGCAAGACCCAAGCAACCAGGGGAGGCTTCCTGGAAGAAGGAGAAATAGGTGAAAGGTGTCTTTCAAACATGAATCTTGCTTTGCCAGTCTAAGGAGTATGTCTCGAAGTTGCTAGTAGCTTCTTCGTGAGATGTAAGGGTTCATATACCTTCCTGTGTTTCATGTGTTTGTAGCTGAATGTCTTCCAGAGCAATAGCTGTGAGGACGAGTGGCTGGATGGGTAGATAGATGGATGGATGCATGGATAAGTGGATGAATGGATACCTGAGGGAATGGATAGATGGATGGATGGATGAGTGGATTCATGGATAGATGGATGGGTGGATAGATAGATAGATGGATGTAGGGATGGATAGATGGATGGATATGATAGATACATAGACAACAGATAGATATGGATGGATAGATGATAGATAATTAGATGGATGGTTGGATAGATAGACGGATAGTTGGAAGGATATATGGATGGATGGATGGATGGATGGATGGATGGATGGATATGATAAAAGATAGATAGATAGATAGATAGATAGATAGATAGATAGATAGATAGACAGACATGTAGATGTAGGGATGGATAGATGGAGGATATGATAGATACACAGATACATAGACAACAGATAGATATGGATGGACAGATGATAGATAATTAGATGGATGTTTGGATGGATGGATAGATAGATGGATGGATGATGGATAGAGAGATAGTTGCAAGGATATATGGATGTTGGATGGATGGATGGATGGATGGATGGATACATGGTTGGATGGATATATGGGTGGGTAGAAAGAAAGTGGATGGATGGACATGTAATAAAAAAAAGTTGAGTATGTTTAGATTTAGATAATAAGACTATTTTTTTGAGGCTGGCATTCCTCCCCAGGTTTTCTTAACACCATCCAGGAATTCCATGGGTAGCTATTTATGCACAGATAGGGCCATCTATTTTTAAACCACACAAAGTTCAAATGTGTGCTTTGTCATACAAGGAATTTTTAAACAGAAGAAAGCTCTCCTTGCCTTATTTGTCCTAAGGAGGATAGGTATTTCCTCTTAAGAACCTTGCATTTTCTTTGTCCGAGGAAATAAATAGGGATGGTTGAAATTTGTCCAGCAAACTAATCAGCTGTGCAGCCAGAGAACCCTTTCTGGAAGCAGAAACTCAACTTTGCACAGAAGGGAAGGTAGCATAATTGATGTACTGATCTGCACTGGCTCTGGTAATGTGGGAGACACTCTTGTCTCCGGTACAGTATTTAATCCTGGGAATTGCACATTTCATAGACATCTGCGGACATTATGAGGGGCTGATTAACGCAGCTCAGAAACACCGAGAGCCTTCGGGCAGGCACTTCCATCCTCTAAACCGTGGCAGTGAAATTAAGAGCAGTGACCAAGGCCGTCTGCCGTCAGGAGCTTAATGAATCTAGCCGTGGAGGAGAAACAGTCACCAAGTCCAGCAAATGGCTTCTGTCATCAAGAAGATTAAAATGACGAAGCCACGTTGGACTGTTCATTCGTACGTCAATTTATCTCCTTCACGAACTCTCCTTACGTTTTGTTTTCAGGCACGATGAGCAAACACCGTCCGCTGGGGAAAAACAGCCACGCAAGAAACCTGCTGACTTGCGTCATTGAAATGCCAAAGTCAACGTCCAGAACTTGCCTCATGGGAGAACATCAGCCTCTGCTTCAGACCTATCTAGATCCTGACGTTAGATTCAACGCCATTAGCCATCAGGGAAATTAAAACCAAAAGACGCTGCTTCGCACTCGCAAGAGTGGTTATAATTTTTACAGAGATATTGTCAAGGATTTATGAGGACGTGAAGAAACAGGGACCCTTGTCCTCTGTCGGTGGGAATGGCGAAGGGTGTGGACACCTTGGGAAGTATGTGGGCACTTTCTTTAGAATTTGAGCCTATAGCTTTGTGCACTGGCTGTATCGTAGCCAATGAGGTTTATCCGAGGCGCCATTATTGCTAATTGAATTTGAGCCTATGACTACTACCCAGCCCTGCTATCCCACCCATGGGTGAGTACCCAACCGAAATAAAAATGTGCGGTCACACAAAGACGTGGAAACCAACGCGCCTGGGACCGTTATTTCTACAGCCGCGACATGGGAACAAGCCAAGTGTCCATCAGTGGAAACATAGAATGCCGTCCCCCCGTCTGGTACGACGGTATCTCTCCGCACGGGGGTCGCCCATGCTGATGTACACACCACAACGGCAACGACCCTCAGGAACGTTCTTCTCGGTGGAAGAAGCCAGTCGCCAAAGCCCACGTGATTTCATTGACACAAATTGTCCAGAAAAGGGAAATCTGTAGAGACAGAAAGTAGATTAGTGGTTGCCTAGGGCTGGGGGTGGATGGCGGGGGAGGTCAGGGCACTCGCTGCAAACAGGCCTGCGGTTTGTGTTTTGGGGTGGTGGAAACATCTCAGAATTAGATTGTGGGGATGTTTGCACAACTCTGCAAATGTACTGAAAAGCATTCAATTATTTATTCAAAAAGAGTGAGTTTCATGGAGTGGAAATTATGCCTCCTCAAAGTTGTTTTAAAAACTCAACATGTAGGTGTTTGTTGGGATTTTTCAACTCCTCCCTGTGTGTCTCGCAGTTTTAGGGTAAAATCCTTTTCTTCTGTGGTTACCCACCAATCCCCTGAAAAATCCTCCTACAGAGCGGGGACAGGGACTGACTCTTCAGGGTCTAACCCCGAACGGAGACACAGACGTCATCCCTGAAGAATCCCATAAAGTGGCAGGAGGACTCCCTGGACAGGGTGACCTCATGGTCCTTGGCATTGACGTCGACGCAGGGCTCCTTGTCTGGATGGAGCTTGGACTTTATCCAAGATGATCCTTGTCTCTTTCTGGACTAGGGCAAGCAGACAATACTCCTCAAGGTCAGATGGAGGTCACCGTTGGGTTCCCCACATCCTAACACGTGGAGAGCTTGGCCCGTTCTCCGAGGAACCGAGTCAACCTGGGTGCCCGACCACCTCACAGATACCTCTCAGAGACCCCACACAAGCAGAGCTCGGCACGGAATGCTCAGGATGGCGGACCACACTGCCCCCCGCCTTCCTGGGCCATCAGCTGCGTCGTGTGCATGTCCGGGTCATCTCTGCACAATCGAAGGCAAAGAAGGAGACCGTGATTCCCCTCTGCCCATCCTAATAATCTCCTTTTCAATGTTCTTCAATTTTTAAAAATGGTGGTGAAATACACGTAGTATAAGATGTGCCGTCACAGTCATTTCTAAGTGCAAGTTCAGTGGCGCTGGGCCCATCCGAACAGTTGTGCGACCATCCACACCGTCTCCAGAACGTTCCGTCTTCCCAACACGAAGCTCTGTCCTCAGCAAACACCGTCTCCCCGTCCCCCAGCCCCAGGCCCACCATCTACTCTCTGTCTCTGTGGATGAGACTCTGCTAGGGACCCCGTGGATGTGGAATCAGGCAGGGTTGGTCCTTCTGGGTCTGGCTGATGTCCTCAAGGCCCACCCACGTCCCAGCAGGGGCAGAACGTCCCTCCTTGTCTACGGCAGACGGCAACGTGCGCCTGCATGTCCCTCTTCCGGCGTCTAGGATGGTGACAATTCAGCAAATGCTGTTCTGTTGTAGGTGCCTGGAAGGACTCGCATGGAGATGCCCTTAGCAGACTTCCCACCCAAAGGGCTCGGACTTCCCAGAAGAGCCAAGGGGAAAGGCCAGCACTCTCTTGGGGCACCTCCAATCTTTACGACGACGTAGTCACATAAAAAAGCCTCCTTCCCCCCATATGCAAAAACCTCTTCCGGCCAACAAGTCATAGCAAATAGCTAAAATTTACGATTCCGTCGTCTGCATTCACCAAAGCCCACCCCCGCGATGGACCCCCACCGTCCTGTCGGGGCTCACGGGGCCCAGGAACCAGTCATACCCCTGGCCGCGCCGCAGGTCCGGAGGCAGGAGCCAGCCCTGCGGGAGGGAGGCACACGGCCCCGTCAGCCAGCGTTGCCGTCGCTCAGGGACCCTGCCTCCCCGGCCAGCCCGTGATGCCTCCTTTCTTGGGAGATGAAGACCCTATTTGTTTCCATCATTTGCTGCTTCATCCCTAATGGGCCGCCGCGCGGCTGCAAAGCCGTCTTCCTGACAGCACGTGCCAAGGATGATTAGGGGACCCGCGAGGGACGCTCGCCGAGCCCTCCGTGCGTGGCATCTAATCACTTCCCCGCAGACAGCACCGTCCTCCGACTGCCGGCCGCTCCGCCAGCCCCTCTCCCTCCCCGCATGGGGCTGGGAGCACTGACACTCCGGGAGGAAGCTAAGCCCGCCCCGTTATTCTCACTGACAAAAACCCTAACCAGGAAAACCCCCAGCTGACAGCTCTGGGCTGCGGCTCTGAGCCCCGGGGGTGGATCCAGCAGGAAAAGACCCTGAGCTCTTGGTGAGGTGAGGGGTCTCCACCCTCTTCGGGGGCTGGATCTGCCCCCCGGAAAGCTGATCCCTGGGGGGCACGAGACCTTCCCCGTGTTGTGTTGCGGCGTCCAAGCGGATCTGGTCCTCACCGTCGCTGTGGGCAGAGCGGGGCTGAGCTCAGTGGCTCCCAGAGCCCACGTCCCGCAGGCTCCAGGGCCAGCTGACCGGACCCTGACGCCCACCTTGCCGTCCGGGCTTCTCAGACACGCACGCTCAGAGGCCGTCTGTCCAAGACAGCGCCCGAGGGACGACTGCCCACCCGTGAGAGATGCGGCAGAACGGCCCAGGCGGCCTCGTGACTCCTGATTCTCCGGGGACAAGGACCTTGCACGGACCAGCGGCTCCGTGCCGGTCCTCAGACAGCTCGAGCTCCCGCCGCTGTCAGCACCCACCGAGGGCGGCGGGCGTGGGTCACAGCAGGTCGGGAAGGACGTCCCTGAGTTCTCCAGCCCTTACGACCCGGGTGGGCAGACGGACCCGCCGCGAGCTCCCACGCCGGGCACGCACACAGGACGTCCCTGAGTACGTCGACGCTTTCGGCCTCACGAAACCCATGGTGTTGCTGACCCCGAAGTCAGCTTGGGTTGTCTCCGGACGGCGACCTTGGAGTTGAATTTTCCTTTCTTCTTTTTCTATCTATTCCCCCCAAATCCACACTCACACACTCACACACACTTTTTAAAAAAGTTCATACACAACTGGTAGCCCAGTCCAAAGGGGGAAAACCTGTTTATTTTCTGTCATGTTATATTTTATGTAATATCCAGTTAGGATATACTGCCACCCCCTGGTGCGTGGACATGACCCGAGGGTGTCCCGGCCGCCTTCCGTGGGTGAGCACAGGTTCCACCATGGGGGACGCCCGACGCCCGTGTGCTGTGCACGGAGACGCACTGTCGTGGCACGGGACTGGGCCTCGGGTCAGCGGAGAGACGGATCTGAGGACACCAACCCGTGCACGGGCTGCACTCCGCACCCAGCCCTGCACCAGAGGGTCCCCACCGCTGGGCTCAGCTGCCCCCGGAGGCAGGGCGGTAGGGATCGTCCCGCCACAGTCCTGTTCCGGTTACCAGGAAGGGAAGGAAGCAGTCATGTCCCAGCGTCTTGGCCGGAGCATCCTACACGGTTCCCATCACCGAGCTCCCTCCTTCAAGGAAATGAGCCCCATCGAGAACGTGGCAGGAGCTCGGCTCTCCTCCCACCTGCCGGCTTCCTCATTCCCACGTCCAAGGACGTTATCCTCAACAGAGACATCCAGGATCTGAGGGTCCTTCTTGGTCCCACCGAATCCCTCAGAATGGAGGCTCTCCACGAATCCTTCTCTGCAAGGCCAGGCTCTGGTCTCCAGCTCCCACCTCGATGTCCCTGCTCCAGCCAGCCAAGGCCTCACCATGCCTGCGACCACCCACCCAGCTTTGCAGGACGTTCTCGCGCTGGGGCGGTCATAGTCATGACCACAGGCCAGCTGACTCAAAACCAGGAATTCATGCTCCTCCTTTTCTGGAGACCAGAAATCAGAGATCCAGGCAGGGCAGGACCACTGAGATGCAGCCAGGGCAGGGTCCTGAGGCTCCAGGGGAGGATCCTTCCTGCCTCTTCCAGATTCTGGGGCTCCAGGCGTCCCTAGGTTGGTGGCCACGTCCCTCCCATCTGTCCTTCTTTCTTCATGTGGCTTCTCCTCTGCATCTGGGTCTCCTCTTCTATCTCTTATGAGGACACGTGTCATTGGCTTTAGGGCCAGTCCAGTGATGTCCTCCTAACTTGATCACGTCTACAAATAGGACGTCATTTCCAAGTAGCTCCCGCACCGGCGTGCATATCGCGTGAGGAAGGGGCTCCAGCACCATCGGGCCAGCCCGCCCTTCACGCCCATCCGCAGAGGCGAGGCACTGCTGGCCCTCGCCGGTCCCGGAAGCAGCGTGGACAGATTCACAGCCCCGGAACCTGCCTTCACCCCGACCCCATTGCAGTGCATGGAGAGGGCCTCGTGCAGTCTCTAGCCCTGTTTCCTCACCGCCTGGAACCATGTGTGCATCTCCTCCACCACACCCGACGGCCTTCCCGTGAGCTCGCCGACGGCACCCAAAGTTGATGTCCAGCCCCCTGAGTTGTAAGGCACTAACGTCTGCTGTTTGGAAGCCACAGCACGTGGCATCCTGGAACGGCAGCCATGGTACGTGGCCTGAGCGGCGTCCACGCCCCGATCCCCAGCACATGCTGTCCGGCTGCCGGTCTCCCAGTCTGGGGGGGAGTCATTCCGGCTGCCGGTCTCCCAGTCTGGGGGGGGAGTCATTATCCGCTTCTTTGTACCACCCGGAGCATGGCCCTTTGCTGTGGCCTCCGTGGGACACCCCACGTGTGTCTTCTGGGAGAATTCACTGTGAACCCCGAATGCCGGCGTGTTCCACTGCAACAGCGGGTGGGTGTCGGAGCCTCTCGGTCCGCTCCCTCCCCACCTGCGGGTCTCTCTCTCCCGGGCCTGTGGCTCCCTCGGCCGGTGGACCCAAGCCACGAGGGCTGGCCGGGGGGAGGCAGCTCCCATGCAGCAGGTCCTCACGGTGCCATTCCCGGCGGCCACACGCAGCCCAGGAGCGGCTCTCCCATCACAGACGGTGTTGGCCGTGCGGGCGGCCTCCAGCATTTGCATCTGGCCCCTGTCCAGCCCCGAGCCTGGCTCCCGTCCAGCTCCTCCCGTCAGCCGTGCACGTGGGCACAGGGCCTTCCCCGAAGGACGCGGGACACAGCAGCCTTCCCAGGACACACATTAGGGACACCCAGGCGGTGACTCCCGGGGACCCTCGTCGGCCGCCCCCCGAGAATAGGCAGTGAGTTGGGCCGCCTGCTGGGACGGCCCTTCATCCCTTCCCACTTCTCTTGTATTGTCTTTGCACATCGTGAGCCGGTCCCCTGGTCCAGACCGCCCTGCTGATGACCAGGGCTTGCCTGCCTTTACCCGTTCCCCGCAACGAGAAGTCCTTGGCTCTAACCCTCACTGGACGCCATGAACCAGGACTTTGCTCCGAAAAATCACAGTCCCCGTTCTCGGTGCCGACCCACTCTCCCGGAGCTACAAATCCCTCCCACGCGTGTTTAGCAGAAACTACTTTTCGTAGCATCAGGAAAAATGCCACCGTCATGGGTACCATCATTTCAGCGTCTCTGAAGGACTCTGGGGCCTTTGCAGGCCATGACAGACTTGCAGGCAGCTTTCTAGAGAGTTCTAAGGGCGTCCGCGCAGCTGCTCAAACGTCCGTCCGTACATCCTTCGTGGCTGTTGCCAGTGACAGGGACGCCCCCGTGCGGTGTATGTGTGGGAAGGAGTCACAGACTCGGGTGGGCTGTGGTCTCAGCCCAGGAATGGAGGGGCCCCATCCTCCTGTGTCTCCGTCCTCTTGAGCACCGTGCATGCCCGTGAACGACCCCTCCCCAAGGCAGTTTGCCCTGCACCAATAGCTGATGCTTTCAGCAAATACTAGTAACAACAACTCTGTGGGAAAAGGGGGAGGCAGACACCAGCTTCTGCATGCCGTGGTGTGGGCCTGGGGCAGCCTGCACCTTCCCTTTGCCGTCTTACCTACTGTCCACCATGTGACCTTCAGGTTCCTCCTAAACTCAGTCAAACCTGGTGATTTAAAACAAAACACTCTGAGGTACAACGGGTGGTGTTTCTGGTCCACCAGAAGCTCACAAGACAGAGCGAGGACCAGCAGCACATACTCAGGGATTGCAAAGAAGCGTTAACCCCTGCCACCACGCATCGGCTACGAGACTCCCGGGCAAATGCGTGGCGTGCCAGAAAGGATGTGCTGGGACCGAGAAGACGCTGGTCCTCCTCATCACAGACGGTGCGTTGGGGGCCCAGAAGATGCCGGTCCTCGTCATCAGAGAGGACCCCCGGGGACTGAGAAAACGCTGGTCGTCCTCATCATAAGTTGTTTGCATCCATCCCCATGTTCACCCCGAAACTCACGTGAATCCCATTACTCAGCTTGGGTTCCGTTAGCAAGAGCGGCGTCCATACAAAGCTGAGAATCAGTGACCTAATATCCACAGACTCCTGTTCCCAAACGGAATGCCAAGTGCCTTCTTTCCACCCTCATTCGTGTTTGCCTTTTTTTTTTTTTTTGCTCTCCCTTCGTTGAAAATAACTATTTTTTCCATCCGACTATCTCCTCTTTTCAACATCAGCCTGTGGCACGAGCTCACGCTTCAGCGATCCTATATGTTATCCCGACAACACAAACCTGCTAGAACATTCTGTGTCATATGTCCGCGAAACGAGGGTGGGAAACGTCTCGACTTACTCCGAAATGCCTCCCCTCTCCTAACCCAACCGTGTGGAATTTTCTTCACCCTCTTACTTTGTGGCACTCCTACCTTCTATTTGAGACAGGAAAATAACGCCTTTTACTGACCTCTTACCAACCCGCTCACTGCTGCCAGCCATTTGCCTCTCTGGTGTTTGTTCCCACACGGCCGATGGGACCTACGGAGACCCAGCGTCCTGGGGCCACGCACGGCACCCAACGTCCATGAGCTGTACCGGTTCACCCGCTGCCAAGACCCTTCTCACGGGCCGCCGCATGTAGGGCTGCAGATTTATTCTGCGTTCCTGGCTTTCCAATCCCCCCAGGATCGACCGTCCGGGGCTGGGCTGCTTTTTCCCTCATCTTACCAGCTCACAATGGCGGCCCAAGCAGGCTACCGTTAGCGGGCGCGTGGGTGTGAACAACTTGATTTGTGTTTCAAAGGCAGCCCTCTACTTCTTCACCCAAGCCAACTGGATTAAAAGAAAAAACTCTTTAACTTCTGAGAGGCGATGGGCTCTCCGTCTCCCCCGTCTGCCCCTCTGAGCCTCTCACCAAGCAGCTCCTGAATTATAACTGCAGGGACCCAGCCCGAGAAGAAGCCTCCATGACTTTCTGGGAACCATGGGCAGACCCCGGCCCCCAAGCCCGCCTCGGGGAGAAAGGGGCATCGGAATGCCACCCGTTGAGCTGAACCCGGCGGACTTTGGCTGGAAAGCCTGCGCCACCACAGAATTAGGACAGGAATGTTCCTAGCGGTTGCCCGAGAAAAGCATCATGGAGGCTGGACGTAAGACCCGCCCTCCGCAAGGCTGGTTTGCAAAACACACACGGCAGAACTATGTGTCCTCAGGAAGCCCGGCCCTTCCGGAGGGTTCCCGACCCAGACAGCAGGGCGCTGAGGCCGGAGAGGGGCCGCCCCCGGGGGACGTGGACGCCTCGGGTTTGCCACGCGGCAAGCCCGAGCTCCCCACTCTTTTCTGTGAGCCCCGCCCGGCCACCGCGGCGGGACCTTTCCTTTCGGTGTTTCCCTTTTTCTCTTCTTTATGCTCCTCATGCACAGAACTGTTGGGAATGAGGGATGCCACAAATCAGCAGCGTAATTAGGACCGCCCTTCCTGGCCGCCCCCCTCTTCGGGTTCTTGGCACCAAGTGCATTCGTTTAAGGAATTCGTTTAGTTTTCCTTTCTCCGGGAGATACGGTCAAGAGAGGCAAAGGGACGAACCTAACGTGGGCTGAGGGTTCGTGCCGCCTGACCCAGCACAGACTGCTTCTCCAGAACCGACGCATCGTAAATACGGAGCCTGCCGCACAGCAGACCCCGCGACGCTCGCATCCCGCCCACGACTCCAGCGGGCTCCCTCCTCCCACGGCCGGGGGGCCTCGACCGTTGGAGAAGATTTATAATAGCAGCTCGCCAAGGCGGGGTCCGGTTACAAGAACGTGCTTCTTTGGGGAACGCAGAGTGAAATATAATTATAATTTAGCCACACGGTGCAGAAGAAGCCAGCCTGTGCTCCTCACCGCCCACGGTGTACTCAGTCAAAGACCTTTAAATTGCTTCCCTTCCCTGCAGATCCAACCCGTTGGCCCCAAGGTGGGGGGGAGGGCGCAGGATCCTGACACGGTTCTTGCCCGGCCGCCATGGACGGGAAGCTCCCCCGGATGCAATGCCGGGAGAGCGTCGTCTTGTCATACACTCACAGACGGGGCCGGATAGATATTGGCCCTCAGGGTAGTCACGTGTCCGGAGAGCCGGCTACGGTCGGGTTGGGAGCCTGCGTTGGGAACTCGGGTGTAGACAGTTTCGTCTTGAATGTCTATAGATGGTTTCCCGTGTTTGTGTTCAGGCCTTCCTCACGCCGGGGCCCCAGGATCCTGGGACTAAGGGCAAGAATGTGCAAATGCGTACTTAACTGCCCATGCAGTCATGGAGGACGCCCTCCAAGAGGTCAGACCAGCCTCCTCAGCAAGAATTTGCCCCAACGAAGGGACAATTGATGGCGGTTCTCCATGCCCATGCCATGAATGAAGACCCAAGACCCAACACCATGACCCAAGACCCAACACCAAGACCCAAGACTCCCCCCCGCCGCGACGCAAAGGTTCTTCTCTCTGCTCCTAATGGTCATGTCCTCTAGGCCAGTGAGGATGGTTCCATGACTCAGGTCTGGGCTGGCCACTCCTTCCACCGATCCATATTTCCATACTCGTGAAAATTGTCTGTTGTCCGAAAACTTGGGTGGTTCAGAGAGAGTGCCCCCGGCTCCCCGAAGGGCGAAGAACCACGCCTTCCATTTTCCTCCCCCCTCAACACTCTCCCAGGACGCTCTCCCGGCCGTGCTGTAACTCCCTCCCCAACGTAACTTGGGAGCTGTTTTTAAAACCCGCCCTTGGGCAGAGGCCGGACTGTCTTTTTTCAAAGCATGAAATGATCCTTAATTTTTAAAGATGCTACAAAGATAAGCAAACATAAAGA
Organism: Mellivora capensis; assembly: GCA_004024625.1. Taxonomy (NCBI): domain Eukaryota; kingdom Metazoa; phylum Chordata; class Mammalia; order Carnivora; family Mustelidae; genus Mellivora; species Mellivora capensis. Next base: position 99,134 of record PISX010002222.1, on the reverse strand, counting down.
TAGAGACGTCGTGACAATGCGAGATACAATGGATTCAACCCTGTTGACTCTGTCCTACCCGGCAGCTGAGACGTCCACAAGCGGAACCATTTCCCATCTTGGGCATCGCTGGGGAACTTGGAACCCAAATTCTGGACCAACTCACCTGCTTTGAAGGGCATCAGGGAGGGAGAGTGACGGATGTGCTGAGCTGTTATATGCAACAGAGACACGTGGGCTCCTGTCGCGCATGGGGGAGACGGCTTGAAACGTCCCCCCGGCCCACGGGGGCCACGCTGAGCCTCCAAGAGAAGAACGGTGCCGGCAACTGACCAGGCACTAAAGCCACCGAGATAGAAACGCGTCCTTGAATCCGCAGTGAGCCTCGCCAAGAGACAGCGCGACCATGCGAGCCTCCCCCGGACACGGCTTCCGTCCCTCTTCTCGCCCAGCACAGTAGTGTGAGGGAAGGACACGTTCCTCCTAGGACTTCGTCCCCCGCCCGTGGATTCCCGGATAGGGCTCCTCTTCAGAGGGGAATGGCAGCTGGTCCCCGTCCGAGAATGGGCACTGCCACCCACTGTGTTCCAGCCCCATGTGAAGCCACGGGCTCAGGCACGGACCCGCTGTGGACACTAGTCAGCTCTCTGTGGCGGCTGGGTTGCCCGTGGGTCAGAGTTCTGCCATCAGGCTCCTTGCCGGCTGCCAATGGGAGCAACACACCCGTTCGGGGGGGGACCCAGCTGTCTTCCCCCCGCAACACCCAGATCCCCACAGCAGTCGATGGGACCCCGTGGTTCATGTTCCCTGGCATCTCCTGGACGGATGCTCTGGCCACGTCCTCAGGCCCCACTTCCATGCCCACGAAACACAGACGGTGGGCTCGCCGCTCCGAGGACCGCATCCGAGACCACGGGGCGAGTCCAGAGTTGCAAGTGTGGGCGACAGTTGGCGCCGTCGGTGCATCTGAAACAAGGAAAGTGAGGGACGCATCTCATACGTACGACGTGGCGACGTGACCACCCATGGGACCCGGCACACGGACGAGCGGCCCAGCACCGCACCACGGGACGCACCTCTACGGCCGGCATATCCTCCGTGTTTCATGCCGGTGAGCACGGCTCGTGTGCCTGCAACCACGTCCCGCTCCACACATCCACTCCGTTCGGTGACAGAAAATGTAAACACATCACAGCAATAGTGTATTGTGTGATTTATTATGGACAGATAAGTATATTGAATATGATTTGAACAAAGTTACTGTTGATGTAGTTAATAGATACGTTTATATAGTTGTTGCAAATAAATACATTTACATAGCTAAGTAAATAGTTAAATAAGCTCATGTTTTAGGTAGCTTATATATAAAATATAAGTATATATAAAGTATATGAGTATATTTTATAAATTATTATTTATTTATTGTTTTACATAAATAGCAGATTTAACGTGATACAAATAGTTATTACTTATATATTTAATATTTTAGGTACCATATGTAAAAATGTAAATCATAGACGCATAAATGTACATTATATTATACTTTATATTGTTTTACATAGTATAAATATTTTATTTTATAATGTATTGAATATAAAATTTATTGCTTTATAAAAATAAGTACATTAACATGACTTAAAGTTTCTATTTATATGTTTAACCTATATCATATGTAACTTGCATATAAAATATAAAAATAAAAATGTACATAAAATATATTATAGTTTATAATATAGTGTACATTAAATTTATTGTTTTACCTAAGTACATTAATATAATTTAAATAAAGCTAATAATTATATATTTTACTAATAGTATATTAAACTTTTAAATGTAAAAATATTCAAAAATATATAAATATATAAAATTTATTACACATCACTTTATATAGATTACCACATTTAATATGAAAAAGTTACTATGTTTATAAGTTAGTTACTATGTATATAACCCACTCATATGTAGTCAGTTATAACTTGGTTATAAATATGAAACATGCATAATTCAATTATGAATATTAAAAACATATAAGATATAAATATCATATTGCATCATTTATTATATATTATTTTACATCGATGACCATTTTTAATATGATTCAAATAAAGTTATTATTTATATATTGGACTCCTATGTAACAGTTATAAATACAAAAAATATACAAAATATAGACATATCATTTATTGTATATTGTTTTATGTAGATAAGTGTATTTACTATGATGCAAATCACATTACTATTCATACATCCGACCCACACACGACTCTGTTATAAAGATGAAAGATACATACAATGTGTCAATATTGGGTCGTGTATTCTACACTGTTGCACACACCGTTTTACATTGTTGCATACGGACAAGTGTGCAGGATTCGCGTAACGCTCCCGTTTCCCTCTACGACCCGCACTCCCCATCCCCTGCAGGTAAAGTGTGACGGTGTGAGTGCTGATGAGGGATAGAAACGCTGTAATTTAGAGTTTATTGTGTATATTGTTTTGCACCAGCACGTGCACCTCGTAGGATTGAAATCGCCGGGTTCGTCCCTCCAGAGTTCCGTCCCCTGACGCGTACCAGGCGCGGGAGTCACGTATGTGCAAGCACACGTGTGCACGAGCCGTGACGAGTGCAGGTGGGTACGGCAGGGGCTGGGTCCCAGACCTCTTTCCACTTTTCTCAGCTCCTTTGGACCCTCGTACCCGGTGTTTTCTCCGTAATATTCGCAGCTATGAGAGCCCAGGCAGGCGTGACAGCCACGCAGGCTGCGTCACAGACCTTCCCCCCCGGGACGTGGCTTCGCACGCCCCTCGCCGGCCCGACCGTGGCACCAGCAGTGGACAGGGCGTGCTAGGGAGGGTCTCACCTGTGGCATCTGCGACCACCACTGTCCGGGACCCTGAATGGGGTCACCCTACCTCCTCCCCGCTCGGGCGACTGTCCCCACTCTTTTTTTTTTCATGTAATTTCATTTAATTTTCATTCCTGCCCTCGGAGGAGCTGGAAACAGCTGGTCCCATTGAGCTCCTGTCCTCCAACCCCGAGGACCAGACCGTTATTAAGTTTCCCTTCAGCTGCTGCTCTGGGATTTCTCTGGCTGCCGCATGCAAATCACGCCCATTGGTATGCAAACGCCGCGTGCCCCCTCCTGGTCCGGCACACCAGGACTGGGGCCTGGGGGCGCGCCCCAGACTGTCCTCCCTGGTTCGGCTCTGGCGGGGAGAACGGGGCTCATGGGGCCACGGGAGTGGAAGTGGAAAAGCAGCCCACTGGGGTACGTGAGACGTGGCAGGCCCAAACAGCTGCCTAAAAAAAAAATCAGAACACGGCCCCCAAAGTCCCAGCCCAGACGGGAGCTTGTCAGCGAGCGGCTGTCCCACGGAAGCCCCTGCGAATGTGGCCACTGGACGCCGGCTCCCTGGACCAGCCCTCATCCTTCTCCCAGAACTGAAAGGAAGGCGTCCACGGCGGCCGTCCTCCACGCCGTCTCCTGCGCAGTGTCTATCCGGAGAGACGGTAATAGTGGACGGACATCAGGGGCAGGAGGGCAAACATGGGGGTAAAACCCAGACGCACGCGGTGGGAGGCGTCTGAAGCCCGTGGCCCAGAGGACAGGACGCAGACGTGGCCTGTCCGTGTGGGAGGCGTGGCACCAACACCCGTGTGCGAAGTTCGCGTCCCACTCCGGCGTCTGAGCGGGACCACACACCAGAGTCCCCGTTTGCTAGCAAGCGTCATCGAGGCCTTTGAAACTGTGCAGTTGTAAGCACTTCTACACACGTCCCTCAGTATGAAAATCCACGCACCCCGAGACTCAGTCGATCAGGCTCCTCGTGGGTCCCAGACCACCACCCCCGACCTTGGTTTCCCGACAGGCAGACCCCTCCCCTCGCCTCTCCTTTCTGAGACCAGAAGCGTGAGGCTTGGGCATGTGCTGGACATGAACCCAATCCCAGCTTCTCCTCTTTACCGTCGGGAAACGCACCGCGCCTGTCTGCTCTGTGGGAGCCCCACAGGGACATGTCCTCCCCACAGAGGTCTTGGGACGCCTCACGGACTTAGCCCTAAACCCACGTGTGCCCGTCGGAACATCTCGCAGGCCCCACGTCGGGCTGAACCGACACGAAAGGCCCACACGCATCAGGCTTCCTTTTTTTTTTGCTAAGGGAATGCTGCGTTTGGGGACTTCCGGGTCCATCGGCCTCGTTAAACACGCAGAACTCAGAACGGTTAGGAAGGACCAAAGTGTGCCTCACGGCCCCCTCAGTGCAGACGGGGGTCCCGGGACAGTCTGCAAGGCCGCCCACATGCGCAGGGCGTCTCGTCCTCGTTCGAGGAGTGTCGGGAGCCACGGGGGAACGGTGTGTGCTCCCGCCGGCGGGGCCAGACCGCAGAGAAGCACAGGTTTGCATTTCCCAAGCCCACCTGTCTGCCGGCCGTTAGCTTCCTTTTCCTGCGTCGCGCACCTCTTCCCGTCCCAGCTCCCTGTGCACGTTCTGTCTTTAGCGACGGGATGCCGGCCTTGCCCTCGGCGCGGGGCCAGGCTGTGGGGAGACCTGTTATCCATCACGGCAACTCGCAGACATGCTGGAGAGACAATACCCCACTGTTCACCGGGGCTGCTCCGGCTTCCCCTACAGATTCCGCACAAAAGTCTGGGTTTGGGAAGCCCACGTGGGTCGGGGACGGAAGGACAGATTTTCGGAGACCGCCGAGCTGGTAGGTGTCTGATTGTGGGTCCCCGTGCACGGCGGCATCTCGGAGACCCCCATCCGGCCGGCCGGCCCCGCCGCGCTCGCAGCCCCGGAGCCCAGCTCTGGAGACAGGGAACTGTCACCTCCCCAATGAAGACGCAAGCGTCCTCGGCGACCTCGGGAGCCGACAGCCGGCGTGGACTTTGATCGGATTCTATTTGCTACGTCTTGATGCGTGAAGCTGTCAGATCAACTGGAGCTCACACGTGCCCCCATCCCCGCCTGTCAGGCCGCCTATGGCCGCCGGAGGAAACAAAAGGTTCCCACCCAGACGGAGACACGCGTTTCTCTGCGGTGGTAGACGCCGGGCTCTCCCGCACCCGGCCCAGGGTCGGCGGGGTCCTCCCCGCCTGCACGGTGTCCGTCCCATCGGTGTCCGCGGTCCACCCCGCGTCACGGCATGGGCCAGGTTTCCCGTGAGCGGTTTGGGCTGTTTGCACAGGCTCGCTCGCAGACCTCGTCGTTCCTGCGGATTCCGGAGCGGCCGGAGGAGCCCGGCGGGTGCCTGGGAGCTCCAAAGCCTCCGTTCTCACGTCCCCCAATGGAGACCCTGTCCCCATGAGCCGCCCCCCACTCCCCGTCCATTCTCCAGCCCCTGGAACCATTCACTGTCCCTCTGTCTCCGTAGATGTGCCCGATCTCCTCGTTTCCCATAAAGGGGATCATGCATGATGGGGCCTCGTGCGTCTGCTCCTCTCGTGAGCATCGTGTCCCTGGGCTCCACCCATGGGGTGGCCGGGGTCAGAGCTCTGTTTCCGTTCGCACCTGAGTCCTGCTCCCCAAGTCCACACACGTCCTCCCGTTCCTCCGTCCATCCATCCGTCGCTCGACGTTGGGGTCATTTCCACCTCTTGGCTGGTGTGGATCGCGCGGCCATCAACACTCGCCCACGAACACTGTCTGGAGCCCCTTTTCAATCCTCGGGAGCCCACACCCGGGAGGGAAATTCTGGGGCACGTGGCAACCCCACGATTCGCGTTCTGGAATTTCCTCCTTTGTGTTCCTGGACCCGGCTTCCTGCAGAGAAACTGTCCCTGAATGACTCAGACATGACTCAGCGGTGCCCCCCCCCGCCACGTGTCTTGGACACGCCAGATACAGACCCTCCGAATCCCATTCTCTGTGGCATCAACGAGGACCTGAACTGCTGGTCCTCACGGACCCATCGGAAGAAACGCGTGTGGTCGGCCGTGGGTGCGGCTTCTGTTCTCCCTGGGGAGTCCGCACGTTGCCGAACCTTGAGCTTAAACCAGGGCTGGGAAGCAGGACGGCCTCTTCATAACGGCCATGCGTCAAGGGACCTCCCTGATCCGTGTTGGGTCACCCACAGGCTCATCTTGCCCCCACACCGGCTCCCTCTGGACTCACGCTTTATATTTCATATTCTCCCAAAAAAAGGGAAAAAAAAGAGCAAAACCCTGCTGGGCGGCTTGTGCAGAATGTGCTCCAGCAAAGCAAGACAAGGGAGGAGAGAGGCAGGGGGGTATCAGGGGGCACCGGGGCTGGAGGCCAAGGGAGGGCCCCAGAGGGGCGAGCTGGGGGGCAGAGCTCAGGACTGCAGTGTGGCCCCCGTGGAAGAGGACAGTCTGGAGCTGGGGAAGGGAGCAGGGCCACGGCCCCAGGAACCGGTACAGGGTTTGCACGGCACGTTCCCGGTGCACGAGGCACACGGCACCCCGCTGGGTCTTGCTCCCAAGTGCATCGTGTTTGCAATATCCCTGGGCCCCAGGGAAACCTGGTGACGGATACGGCAGCTTCCCTGTACCTCCACGGAACACGGCTGAGGGGTCGTAGCTAATCCCACCGAGTCCCATAGGACAGGCTCGCACTTAGACCCCGGCCCCAGAATGACAAACGTACAGAGACGGGGGTGGACCCATGTTCTCTGGGGCCGTGGAGAGGGCAGGAAGGACGTGCGTGGTTGCGAAGGGTCCGTGCGGGTGGGCCAAATACGTGTCCCCCGCTTATAAATTGTCCCAGGGATTTCCGACATGTCACCACGGCTCCAAAGGCACGACACTCCCACCCACCACATGCCCTAGCTGGTGAGAACGTGGAATGACCTCCATAGACCCAGAAGACACCTAAGGGGACAAAAACACGTGTTTAAACACTTCAAAACGTCTTACGCTGCACGTGAATGTACCGCGAGCTCCATGAAATCAGATACAAATGCAGAAACGCAACATTGTAACACATTTTCGGATGTCTTCAACTCTGCGGGAATCCACAAAGATCTCCACAAACCAAAACGCAGACAAAAGATACTTTCAAACACTTAAAAATGTGCAAATACATGGTTTTATGTGGCAGCTGCTGATCCTGAACCAAAAAATCAGGAATTTCCTTGTTCGAACGAGGGCACCGTAAACAGAAGAGCTGGACACCGATGACGTGCACAGGGAAAGAATGGAGACGGAGATGAAAGCATCTGGAGACGCTGGGGCACAACGGACGAGGGGTGAGGAGACCCGGGCCAGGCTGCTGTCATCAGGGAGGTCTTCATGGAGGAGGTGCCATTTGCTGCAATGTTACGTGCATGGAGACGAAGAGGAGAAGTGTTGAAGAATGGCCTGTACTTTATGGGGACGGTGTAATGCCCTTTGGGGAAGACATGGGATTCCTCTCGGCGAGGCGGCACTGGGGGGTATCACTCATTCTTGGCACAAGTGTTCCTACAGCACGTCCCATGTGCCTGCATTCAAGGGTGGCCCTAAAAAAGACGGACACGACCCTATCCATGTAGGGCGTCCCTTCTAATGGGAGCAGCACAATGTACACAGTGTAGGAGACACATGTGGCGTTCCTGGCAGGGAGGATTCCCTTCGTTGTGCTAAAACAGGGCAGGCTCGATGCTGCCCAGGAGGGACACTGTCTGTTTTCAAGAACTAGACGATGACACTCTAGAGAAGCTACTGCTTGGCAACGACCCAGAGGAGCAGAAGGAAGAGCCACGCGGACGTCTGGGGAGAAGCATGGGAGGCATAAGAAACAGCCAGTGCAAAGGTCCTGGGGCAGCAGAAATGTGTCTGCACCTTCGAGGAACTGCACACGAGTTGACGTGATGGACGGCGGGGAGGCTGGTGTCCCACTTGTTCCCTGTCACTGCTACAAACACCAAGAAAGGGTTTTTACCCTCCAGACTCTGTGCGTATCTCTAACCCCGTCCTGGAACGATAATAACAATTATCACATTATTATAACAAAATATTGTATAAGATAAGAATGTCAATATTATTATTATTGTTTCAAGGACACACACTCACCTGATTATCTTTCCGTCTTTGCTGTAAATGAGCAGACGTGACATTCTTAGGGCAGTTGTAGGGTTACAAGGACACCAAGTGGGAAGTCCAGAGTGACCCCATATATTCCTGTCCTGCCGTCCCTCATGTCCTGCATTATTAGGCTCATGCTCTGGGGCTTGCCTTCGTTGGCAGATAAACCCACAGGAACGCATGATAGACTGATTCCGCTCCGTGAGCTGCACTCCCTCTTGCTGGTGCGCACCGCACAGACTGGGACACACGTATGATGACCTGCGCCCCCCCCCCCGGGGTGTCGCACACAGACTTTGGCTGCACTCACATCCCAGTGTGCCCGCTGACTCATCATGCCCCTCCCGCGTCTGACTCTGAGACGTTTCCCGTCCTCTGCCCCACCTGCACTAAGCTGCACGCGTTCCCTGCGTCTCACGTGCGTTCTGCGTTTCCGTGCGATCTCTTCACAGTACAGCGATTACAACAACCCAGGATGAAAGCTGCCGTCTTCCTGTGCGTCCAGGGCTCCCACATAAGAGCAACCATGGTGGCCACAAGCACCGGGTTCAGGAGAGATGGCCTGAGCCATGGGCATCCCGGCTCCTCCAAGACCGTGGCAGAGCCACAGCGAGCCAGAACCCGGCTTCACCTGCTCCAGGGCTCGCCCGCGAGACCCACCCGGACTGTGCGCAACCCAGCAGCGAGACCTTGCCAACCTCGGTGCGCGAGCACGCACAACGCCGTGCACTGTGATTTGGTGCAAAGGGCCGCGCTCTCTTCCAGTCCGGGGCTAGATGTACTCTCTGTGGTGGACCATACGTGGGTGTGTGCGTAAATGCAAAACCTCCCCACCTTGGTCCCTGCCCGTGTTTTATTTTATGTCTTTTGTATTCCCACCATGTCTTGACATCTGGCTACCCGTGCCCGGCCACTCGGGACCACCAGGGTCCCACAGCTGCACTGGGGCAGGGGGCTGGTTGTTGGCACAATTCTGGCAGAGAGACGCATAGTGGAGCCAAAATGAGGCCTTAGCCGGTGGCAGGTTAGAGAACACTTGAGGATTTTTAAAATGAATGTCCAAAAGAAGAAGAAGGAAGAAGAGAAGGAGAGGTGAAAATAGGATGTGAATAATGTTCATTCAGCTTGGGACGAAGAAAACACGTGTGTTGGCTCTGGGAAGAAACCGAGGGCCCGGCTGCAGGGCATCGCCCATCATAAATCATGGCCACCATGTGAGAAGCTCAGTTGCTGCACAGTCCAGCTGGGCTGCTGTGTGTTCTGACACACCGAGCTCCCTAAGTGCCCAGGGAGGCCTGGGCTCGCATTTCCAAAGAAAACTTGTAATTCTCCACAGACGCTGCAGACACTGGGTCCTTTCTTCCCCCAGGAGCGGGGACCCAAGAGCATGGCAACGGGAGGGCTGTCCATCTCTGGTTCCCGGGGCCCCAGCTCAGCAAAGTGAGATGCCCAGAGTGCAGTGTTTAACGCATGCGTCCAAATGTGTGTGTCCATATGTGTGCGAGCGTGCGTGCATGTGCATAAGGTGCAGATAACGCGTTTGTGTGTGCGCGCACGAGGTGACCGGAATGCGTGTTCCGTGCGTGGGCGTGTGATGCTAGGAATGGGTGCGTGATGCCGGGTTGCATGCATGGGTGCACGGTGACAGAGATGTGTGCGCGGGCGGTGCCGGGGATGCGTGTGTGGGCATGCGCGCAAGGTGACGGGAATGCGTGCGCGCATGCATGGGCGCACGGTGCTGGGAATGCATGTGTGGGCATGCGCGCAAGGTGACAGGAATGCGTGCGCGCATGTATGGGCGCACGGTGCTGGGAATGCATGTGTGGGCATGCGCGCAAGGTGACGGGAATGCTGGTGCGCTTGCGTGGGCGCGTGGTGCCAGGAATGCACGCATGGGCGCGCGGTGACGGACATGTGTGCGCGCGCACTGACGGGAATGCGTGCGCGCATGCATGGGCCCGGGTGGCTGGAGCGCGTGTAAGGTGGGTTCTCCGCAACGGTGATGAACGGCAAGTGTGCTCCCCTATCGGGGTGCCGGGGAACATGTGAGAATATTTAGGGGCGCATGAAAGCAGTGTGCTTCCGGATCAGCTCTGCTGTGCACAGGGAATGTCAGGTTTCCGGAGGTCACCACGGGGCCAGCTCTGCAACACGCAGGAATGAGGGCAGCAGTGTGGCCAGGATTGGGGGCACCAGCCACCAGCAGTATGATGGCTGTTTCCGAAGAACTGCAGGTGTCTGCAGGTCTCGTGGGAAGGTGCAATAGACGTGCCATGCTCTGACACACACACACACACACACGCACTAGGGATGGCCCCGGCTTTCCCTTCGAGGATGCAAACCTTCCACTCTGCCCCCAGCACTGATACTCTGCAGCCCAGAACTGCTTTCCTGGGGCACGGGGTTTCTAGGACCCGGGTCCAGAAGTGACCCGCCACCTGCCCAGGTGCATCCCTCAAACACCAGGCGTGCACTGAGAGTCACCTCCTGAGGACGGAAGACATGCCAGGGGCGTTAGGAGCCCTGTGTCAGGAACCGCAGCCAGGAACCCACGTTAGCAGTGGAGCAAAGGCCGGATTGCACGTGCGAGTTGTTACGTCTGCTCTCCGTTGAGCTCCGAGCACGCGGCACAGTCCCTCTCTCCAGGGCATGTGCAGGAGTGTCTGTGGGGCGTTCCCAAGCGCAGGTCCCCAGGCACCTGCTGTGGGGGCTTCTCTGAGCACCTGGCTGGGACAGGAGAGCTGGTCCACACCTGCGCGAGGGGCACGGACAGCCTTCTTGGTGCCCGTCTTACGGTAAAGTCTGCAACTCTAGGTTTTCATGAGAGATTTGCATGTGGATGGAATCACTGTTTTTTTCTTCTTTCTTCTTAGGTGTTTGGTGGAATCTGGTGGGGACGCTGATCGGCCCACAATTTTGCCTTCAGACAACGATCACGATGGGGCCGTCCTTCGGCGAACTCCCTAATGCAAGGCTGACTCCGGCTTCCCGTGTCTTCACCCACCACTTCAGGTCAGGAAAATTTTTTCCAAGGACGTGTGTCCGCCGCCTTTAAATTCCCAACTGTATCGCTGGAAAACTGTAAGGATATTCTTTTCTCGTAGTTTCAATTTACACCAGCTCTGAAGTCGGGGCACGGTTGATGCGGGCCTGGTTTTTCAGGTCACCCTTTATCGAGCTGTACGTGGGCGTGTGTAAGGGGCACGGCTGGGGGTGTCTGACATGCACACACACTAGCCCAGCGTCTGGGAGAACGCGGGTGAACCCCGAGGCCGGAGGCACCGGGCAGAGGGACCCTCGCACGGAAGCACAAATCCTGTAGGATTCCCCGGACACGAGACTCCCTCTTCCTCTTGTAGAAATCAGCCCGTTTTACCAGAAGCTGCCACTCTTCTGAGGGCGTCCTGGACACCCACACACCAAGGACCGCGTGTGCCGGGCATGATTTGGACTTGTCAGACCTGTGTTGTGCTCATGGTCCTCCTTCCATCTTCTTGACATGAACACTCAGACCGTGAGCTTTTCCCCTCCCCTAAAGGCACGGAAGACGGACCAGCTGGCAGCTCATGGGAGCTCACGGGGCTCATGGAAACGACCAGAAGCCTGATGAGGTCTGAAGACTTGGACGGCTCGGGGAGATCGGGGGGCAGACACGCAGCTTGCAGGGAGTGGGCGAAAGGGCAGGCCGAGGGTTCCCTGACACCGATCCTTGCCACATAAGGAAGGTCACCCTGGTGGGGACTCTGGCCCCTCCTGGGGCTTTGCGCCAACGCCCCGGGGGGGGGGAAATGAGGGTGTGGCTTCCGCAGCCCCACACCCGATTCCCTGCTATCCACTCTGGGACAGGAAGAGCTGTCTGCCCGCCACCACTGCGAGGATGACCCCGGTGGTTCCCACCTGGCAGGTCCCCAATCCACACTTGGAAGGCCCACCGGGCCCCAGGCCATGCCTTCCCTCTGCTTCCTCCAACTCCAATAGTCGGAACCAGGTACAGGTCAGAGCAGACCCAGTAGTGGCCTCTGGGCACCCTCAGATGGGACCTCTGGAGCTCAGTACAGAGACCTCCTCCTCCGGACCGGCTCCCTCCCGGTGCCCACCGGCCACACGCAGAGCTCAGCAGCGGGAACTCGGACCCCCATGGCAGGAGCGGGGTCCAGCCCGGAAGTACTCACGCCTGGGCTCTGTGGCTTCCCAGAGGTCACTTGCCCTCTCTGGGCCTTGCATCGCTCCTCCCTGAAGTAAGGACAGCCGAGGCGCTGAGCTCCGGGGTGCTGAGCTGCACCGGTAACCAGCACACCAGCAAAGCCTTCCGAGGTGCCTGCGGCCCCCTCCTCACGGCGCCCTGCACCCCGCGGACCTAATCGCCTGCGGTGCCCGCCGGGCCCTCCGCCTCGAAGGCCAGGTCCGCCCGCACAGTGACGGACAGCCCTGTAACTCTCCGCAGGTGCCTCTGGCCGGTGCGGTGGGTGGCCAGTCCGCTCGGCAGGGTTTACGGGCAACGCAGGTCTGGGGGTCCTGCTCCCTGCGAGCCCCCCCCCCCCAAGGAGCCGCGCAGGGGGAGGAAACAGCCGACCAGCTTGGAGGCGGAGGCGCAGGTGTGTGGGACGCGGGCTCAGGCGTCGGCATCCGCGCGCACTGCACCCAGTCAACGCGCGCCCGGACGCAGGCCCCGGGACGGAGACGCGCGCAGACCGGGATACCCGCCGCCCCCGGACGGACGTCTGCACGCGGCCGCGCTCGCGGACCCGCCGTCTCGGAGCCAGGAACGACATCCCTGCGGAAAACCCCAAGAAGAAAGGGGCCGGGTCTGCCTCCCGGAGCACCAGCCGACGTCACCAAACCCTCCCGCGGGGACGGACGAGGCGTCCCGCGTTTCCGATATTACCCCGCGCACCATCCGATGCAGGTCGTTTGCATAATGGAGGGGGGGCGCGTAGGACGAGGCGAGCCCCTGACAGGAAGACGGATGGGCCCATCGTGCACGGATATGGTGACACGCCTGCCCCTGGGGGCTCCTGGGGATCCGCCAGACGCACCAACGGGGGTCGTCCGCGTCCAACTTAAAAAAAGCAACAACAAAAAGCCGAAGCTGCACATATTGAACAAAATAAATTGTTTAGAAGTGAACAGAGCAATAAGTATTTAGGGGAAGCATATAAATCAAACCTTCCAAAGACATTAATGCCTCTAAAAAGGGGGAATTCGGGTGGAGGGTCGCGGAGAGGAGGACTGGGGTGCGGGGTGCAGGCGGGGGAGGGGCGGGGACCTCCGGGAAGGGGCTGGAAGGCTCAGCTGCTCACGTTCCCCACTCACCCGCCTGGCCGTGTCCCTGCGTCCACTCTGCTCCTGTCCCCAAACGCGGATCGGCGCAGTGGTGCCGTGAATGCATTGCTCTGGGAGGAAATGCACTCAGAACGGGGAGTCTCGCTGTGGGAGGCCACCCGGGACACAGGCAGGAAGGATTCAAGGAGGCTGGGCACCCACTGGACGTGCCCTCTGAGCACCTTCCACCTGCCTCGGTGCGGGGGGACGGGGACCCTGCGCAGGGCCGGTGCACCACCAGACATTCAAGCATCAGCCTTCTCGTACCCGGGGCTGGTGGGATTGGAGACGGTGGCCGGCAGTCTCATAAGGGAACGGATCACTGCATGGTGGGACAACTCTGAAGGAAGCCGGGAAACAGACAGGGGCAGAGATCTGTCCACATACTTCCAAGCCTTTTATGTGTAGTTTCTTTTGTTGGTTCCAACACGCACCTGTTCTACTGCGGGCCACGCGTGTACCTTGGGAAGGCTTCCCAGGCTCTCCGGAGGGCAGACGCCCTCAGAGTGTCAGGCACACCACCCAGCGAAGGACACACGTGCCACCCCCACCACAGGCCCCCTTGCCCTGTGGCTCATTCAGAGCCCGAGGCCATTGGGAAGCAGCAGGTGCAGCAAAAAGTCTAGAACACGATGCCTGTCTTCCTCCCACACAAGGAGGTGTCCATCCATCAAGGAAGTAAATGTCTGTTTGTGGACACGTCCACGTCTCCTGCAAAAGGTTGCTTCTTGCGGCTGTGGGGAGGCCCAGCCTGGCTCAGACCCGCAGAGACAAGGCAGAAGGACCACCTCCGAGCTCACACATGATGACACGTGTCACCCCCAACCACGACACCCTTATTCAGGAGAGCAAGATCCCTCTAAGCATCAGAAAGCCCTCAGGGTCTACAGGCAGAGCTGCATGAAAATTCTGCAGTTAAATGAGGACCATGGCTGTGAGCAGAACACAGGCTTCCTAGAAGGACATGTGAGGAAAGGCAGCAGATATTGGGGACAGGAAACTGCTCTAGTGCGGTGACAGATGCAACAGCAAGTAACCCGTCTGTGTCTCGGGAGGACGCATGTCGAGGGCACTTGGGTTTACAACGTGTCCCTGGTACAACTTGGAGACCCTTCGGTGGCTCCACATGGAGGGCAGTGGCCCTCATTCTCCTGCGGGGACAGGACCCGACCTGAATCCACATGTCCGAGGACACGGAACAGGGAGATGCTGCCACCTGTGTATGCTCGCCACGCGTTCATTCTTTGTACCTGCGTTTGTTTAGGATTTCCTTCCCAGTCACCGAAGATGCATCGCTTAAGGTATGTCCTGGAGGCTACGTGCAATGAGGTGCCAACAGCTCAGTCACTCATCTTGAGTAAGTGGACAGATACAGAATAGGTAATGACAGATGGATCGTAGGTCATCATAGGTAGGTAGATAGATAATTGGTAGGTAGAAAGATAGATATTCACTTAATAGATTGATATGTAGATGGATAGACACAGACGATGGATGGATGTAGAGATGCACGGATAGGTAGATAGATATGATGGATGGATGGATGGATGGATGGATAGATGATGTATGGATGATGGGTGGATGGATGGATATGATGAATGGATGGATGGATAGATAGATGGATGGATAGATAGATGATAGATTGTTGGGTGAATGGATAGATGGATGGATCAATAGATAGATAGATAGATGATGGATGAATAGATATGGTGCATGGATAATGATGGGTGGATGGATGGATGGATGGATGGAAGTAGGTATGGATGGATAGATGATGCATGGATGCTATATGGATAGATAGATGTGATGGATGGATGGGTAGATGGATGATATATTGTTGGGTGAATGGATAGATGGGTGGATTGATAGATGATGGATGAATAGATAGATATGGTGCATGGATAATGATGGGTGGATGGATAGCTATGAGGGATGGATGGATGGATGGATAGAGGATAGAGAGATGATAGATGGTTGGGTGAATGGATAGATGGATGGATCGATGGATAGATAGATGATGGATGGATGAAGAGAAAAGACAGGTAGATAGATGATAGATAGATAGATAGATAATATGTGGATAGATGCTTACATAGATAATAGAGGCACCCGGGCGTCTCAGTCAGGTAAGCATCTGCCTTCAGCTCAGGTCACGATCTCAGGGTCCTGGGATGGAGTCCCACGTCAAGCTCCCTGACTAGCAGGGAGTCTGCTTCTCCCTCTCCTCCCCACTTGTGTATCTCTCTGTTTCTCTGTCTCTCTCTCAAATAAACAAATAAAATCTTTAAAAAGATACATAGATGGTGGATGGATGGATAGAAGGATGACAGATGGATATATGGATAGATATGATGGGTAGATGATTGTTAGATTATAGATGGATGGGTGGATGGATGGATGGATATAGATAGGTATGATGGATGGATGGATGGGTGATAGAAAGATGATAGAAGGATGGATAGATATAGGGATAGATAGATAATTGATGGATGGATAGATATAGGGATAGATAGATAATTGATGGATGGATGGATAGATAAGGAGATGATGGACAGATGGATATTGAGAGATGATTGATAACCGTTTAGGTAGATGTGGATATTAATGGATACGGACAGATGATAGTTAATAGAGTTACACACGCAAACTCTGAAGCCTCACAGAATTGTTCCCTTCGCTGAAACACCCAGGGGACAACAGCAGGACCGGAATCCAGCCCTTCTGGAGCCCTTCTGACCCCAACCACATCTCGGGTGCAGCAGGGAAACCCACACGTGAGCAGCCCCCAGAGGTCTGTGAGGGCAGTGCAGAGGCCCCAAGGCACGGGTGACACAGCCGTGTTTCCTGACCTCCCACATGCACATTTCCTGCAGCACATCAGAAACCCACAGCCGGCTTCCCCTCGAATGAATGACTGATGGTCTCCGCATCTGCAGAGCCAGGGTTCCACGTCTGAGCGCCCAGAGCACTGGGGCAGTCCAGGGCGGGAGGTGGCTCCAGGTGTGGTCTATGGCGGGAAAACAACGCATCTTCGAGCCAACATGCGCAGACTTAAAAACGGTCTAGAAAGCAGCACGCACGGGGTTTGGACACTTCCCCTTCGTACGTGTGCCGATCTGCAGGGTCATACCCTGTGCGATCGGAGCTCGGTGTCCCACACTCTGTCCTCTTCCATCCACAACCGTCTTTGAGAGGAAACACACGTTTCGTACAAATTCAAGCACACACGTCCGGCCAGCAACGCCTGTAGGGAAAGGAGCCGACGTCTTCGCTCATGAGAAACCCGCAGCGGGGGGCCTCGTCCCGAACAACCCCGGCCCTTCCCACCCTCCCCCTGATCGCCTCAAGGTGGCAAAGTTGCTGCCACTCCTCCGGGCATCACAGCCACGTTCAAAGGCAGGAGCAGGTAGATGCAGAGGGTGGTGGAGGGGGGGACGTGTCACCCACCCACCCCCAGTGTGGTCACGAAGGGTTCCTGATGTTCCCAGGGGAACAGGGCAGCGGAACACACAGCTCCTGTCTTGTGGCTCCCCGTGTGCGGTGGAGACTGAGGCAGGCGCGGGGGTTGCTTCCTGCTCTTCTCCCTTCTTCCCCAAGGGCAGGGCGGACGTGGGGCTGCGGGAGGAAACCGAGGGACCGCCAGCCCCTCCCTTGTGGATGCTCTTGGGGGCGCAGGGGCGTCTGCCACGCCCCACGTGCAGCACACGTAACACGCGTTTGGGGGCCTTTCCCCGCCGGGCACCGCGGGCACCCGAAACGGCCCCCGGCTCCGCCTCGGATTTACAAAGGCCACGTTTCCACCAGAACGCTTTGCGGGATCTCGTCCCACGGGATCCCTGCGGGGTTTTTTTCCTGCCCTGAAAATAAAAATTAGAAAAAGCTGACATGTTTGTTTTTTTAATACAGGGTGTAACATCATTAATTAACTCGAAAACCCGGAATATAAAACAGATGGGCGGCCGTCGAAAGGACACCCATTGATTTCTTTCTCCTTTTTACACAAAACATTGCATAATTTATCCCTATGATTAATTTATGGACCACCTCTCTTTGGAGAGGCTTATAATGCCTCTCCAACTTTGGTGTCTTATTAAACATTCATAATGGCCCTCTGAGGAAGGGAAGAGGCAAATATTATTATATTATCAAACAATTTCTCCGTTAAAAATCTATAATTGGAATAAAACGCAATTTCAGGCGGCAAAGAAATGCCAGGGAAAGGTAACACCGGGATAATATAATGATATGCTTTTCTGATATTCAGCACAATTTAGCCGCAGAATGGATCCTGTCCAGCGTGAGTCTCGAGTTGCTAACAATGGAGGGACCGGCATTCCCGCGGCGATGTCCGTGCTGGTGGGCGCCGGGGACGGAGGGTCGGGTGGAGGAGACGCCACGTCCCGTGGCTTCTCACCTGTTGTTTGAGGGTCGGCAGCGTCGAGGGGCAGGAACGTGGATTACACACGCAGGCGTGGCCATGCAGGAGCACGAGGCACGGGGCACCTCCGTCCTGTTCTGGGACTTTGCCGCCTGCATTTCTGCAGAAATCCCACAGCCAGCGCACACACGCCCAGACCCCGAGCGGTCCCCATGGTGCTTCCGGAGGCCCCCGTCCCTCGGGGAAGGAGCCCTTCTGCATCCCCGAGGCGCCTCTGAAGGGAATTTTCTGGGATGCGCATCCACTTCTGAGGTCCGGCAGCCCAAGCCCGATGGCCGCGGGGGAAGAGACACATACGGGTGACCGAGTCCTGGGCAGAGGGAGCCCATCTCCGCTTCTGTGGCTGATGCCATGATCGAGAGTTACGCCCCGGCGTCGAGGGGAAGATCCGTGGAGGCGAAGATCCAGCGTACGCCAGTCACACCTCGCTCGCCCCGGAAAGCCACACCCTGCCCACCGCACCTGCCGCTGCCATCCCCCCACAAGGCTAGTCTGCACTGTCTGCAGCCATGGGTGCTCCTGCCCGTGGGCTGGTGGCCATGTTCAGCCAGCAGGACGCTTCGGCCGGAGGCAGCGGACAGGAGACAGGAACGTGTCCCACCCCCTGGCACGGCCACACACCTGTACTCATCCGTGGGGGATGTGCTGCCTCCGTTTCCCTCCCCCCGGGCTTGACGCATCGCCCTGTTGACTCCGAACACCCCGCCAGCCCTCAGCACAGTGTCCCCTGTGCCCGGACCACGCTGTGCACCCAGCGTCCATCTCCCCACAGTGCCGTGTCCTGCTGCGTCCCCCGTCACATCGGGGAAGGACATGGCCAAGGTCCGTGGGAAGCCACTGCCTGTCCGGCCAACTCGCTCTCCAAATGCCGCCCCTGGTGGACGTGGGGCTCGTCTCACAGACATTAATGCAAAGAGTTTGTCACGTCTCCTCAGCTGCCCCATCCGTGACCCGCGGGGCCACCACCCACCTCGCCCGAAAGCACAGCATCTGGCTCGCCATCCTTTTCTCCTGTACGGGCAACTTTCATTCTTCTCGGCCAACGTGGTGCGTGTTTATCCCTGGAGAGCACCCGTCTTTCTGTTAGACCCCGACGTCGGCCTTGTGACCCTGTTTCTTCCGTTTGTGTTTGCCTTTGGGTTTTGCAACGCGGCCGGAAGGAGCCTTTGGACCAACGGCAGCCGATGGCTCCTTTCCAGGGTCACGCGGCCTCCGACAACGCCTTACGCGGCGTCTGCGTTTTCTCCTCAGCGGCTGTGTGGAACCTTCCCGCCCCACGTCCCTCCAGGTGGGATTCATCACATACCGATAAAGCTTTATGCACAAGTTGGAATTTTATACCGTCCTCCTTTGTCATGGAATAACCACCCTATTTCTTCTCAACCTCCCAGACGCATTAAATGCATTCTTGTTTCCAGGCTGCACAGAGGCAGGGGGTGGTGCACGAAGCCCACCGCCACGGCCCGTCTCCCCACGGACGTCGTCCCACGCACCCCGGCGTGCTCCCAGCCTGGGAGGGGCCAGAGCGCGCCCCGATGGGAAAACCCGACGGCAGAAACAGCAGACGGCACCGGGCCTTGACTCCGTCTTGTGAGACCGGCCGGTCCCTTGACTGTCCCGTAATTCTCGGTGTCCCAATCCCAGAAGCCAATAGTGAGCGCTTCGTGCTGAATTCAGGGTGTTCTCTGTCTCCTGACCGTGGGGGCGGCGAGCAACGGACAGAAGCCTCGCGCTCTGCTCCCCACGTCTGCGTCGCCCCCAAGGGCTGCTCCCTGTTGCCCCCTCCCCTCCAAAGGGAGCTCGGCTGCTGGTAAGGCTACAGCAGCCCACCCCAGGGTGTCGCATGGGCATGTTCCAGACGGACGGCATTCAGCCAGGGAAGACGTTTCAGATGCCGAAGCCAGAGGTCTCAGGGCGTCTGGGGGCTCCTTGGTGAAGCGTCTGCCTTCGGCTCAGGTCATGATCCCAGGGTCCTGGGATCGAGCCCCACATCGGGCTCCCTGCTCAGCGGGGAGCCTGCTTCTCCCTCTGCCTCTGCCTGCCTCTCTGCCTACTTGTGATCTCGGTCTGTCAAATAACGTCAAAAAAGAAAGAAAGAAAGAAAGAAAGAAAGAAAGAAAGGAAGGAAGGAAAAAAAGCAGACAGAGGTCAGCAGGTTTTCACTGCTGGACAAAGCTGTCGGGTCCACGGGGGGACCCACAGCTCCAGTCACGCGGCAGCCGCCGCTCCCAGGACGCACATGGAGGTGCCGACAGGCTCGCCAGGCTTTCCTTGAGCCCGTCCCCCCGAGCGCTTTCCCACTCCCTGCAAACTCAGACTCGCACGCTCGTTCCCACGCCCCTGGGGACATGACGGCAGATTGCGGTACACAGCGGCACACCCGGGCGCCCGGGCCTCCAGAGCTGCCGTGCACCCTTGTTACCCGCCTGCTCCCGGGATGCGGGTCGCCCCCAGATCCCGACTCTCCGTTCTCTTGTTGGCATTCCTGAGCGTGCCGAGGGCGGAGACAAGGGCTCGTGAGCGGACAGCTGCGTTCCCAGCGGAGCCCGTCCTTCCCTTCCAGCCCGGATCCCAACGAGTGTCCTTTCTGCCCCACTTAGTGCCACGCTTCTCAGGTTTTTATTGCCTTTTTTATTCCCCGGGATTGGGCTATTGTAGCATTTCCGCCTGCCTGCTTCTATAAGGACCTTGTGACGGCATTTAGGGCCGAGCAGAATGAGCCAGAAGGATCTCTTCACGTGAAGACCCTTGACGGAATCCCACCTGCAAACTCCCTTTTCCCCTACAAGGTGACACATCGTGGGTTTTGTGACCGGCCATGGACGTTCCTGGGGGACACTCTTCTGTCCACCATGCGGGGTCACAGTGTGGATGCCTTTGGGGACATTATTTTGTCCACAGGGAGCGGGTATGCGATGCTACAAGACCAGTGAGGGCAGCTGTCAACTCAGCCTGGAAAAGAGAAAAGTGCCGCGGGGTTGGGGTGCCTGTGAGCAGACGTGAGCTCGGAGAGGGGCGGGTGCAGCTGAGTGACATTTGGAAGATGGTCAGCAGGTGCCTGGGGGGGAGGAACAGGGAGGGGGACCATGAGCCACAGGGGAGGGTCAGGTGCCCCTGGTCTGGGGGATCACGGTGCCGTCCCTGTGCTGGGAAGCGGGACAGTGGCCTTAGGACGATGGGAATGCAGGTGGAGGTCAGGGGCCCGTGAGGACCTGGTTTCCCCATGCGGCTGCGTCTCCTGTGCCTGGAGGGACACGTGCATGTCGTGGCAGGTCCCCTGTCTCCCGTGTGCCCCCACGTGTCCCTCGTGCTACGCACGACCAAGACGTCCTTGTCACAGTTCCCACCTGGCTTCCCTGCCCCGACATCCAGGGGTCAGGTCCAGATCAGACCTGAGACCCTCCACGGCACACCATGTTCCTGCCAGGAGCACGTCCTCCTGGGAATCCCGAGGTGCTGGCGGGGAGGCGGTTCCCAGCACGGATGCCCGAGGACAGGGTCCCACGGTCCAGACGTGCGACGCGGGGTGAAAATCTGGTTGGTGAATTTCTGAGCGTGGAAGCCTTCAGGCGGCAGGTGTGGGGCCCGCCAGCCCCACACCGAGCCGTGAGCACGTCCTCGAGCCTCCGGGACGTCCGGGAGGCCGTGAGCCCGAGTGGACCTGACTCGGGGCTTCCGGCCGTCCTCCTGCTAGCACAGCGGCACGCGCCAGAGCACCGGTCCCTGCACGGGCGTCCGCCGAGGCCCAGCGAGCAGGGAGCGCGGCTGGGGACGGGCCAGGGACCACGCCGCACGGACCGGCGTCTTGTGGACGCACACGGTCCCAGCATAGCCTGCGGTGTGTGTGTTGCGTGTGCGTGTGGTGTTGCCCCGTGTGTGTGCGCCGTGTGCTGGCTGCGCGTCCTCACACACCGACCCCTGGTAACCCAACGCCGGCCTCAGCCTCTTCGACGTGTGCTCTGTGAGCTTGTGAAGACTCGTGCCCCGGGCGGCAGCTCGTGTCTTCCCCACACGGCCCCGCAGGGCCCCACACGCGTGCTCCTTCAGCACCGGCACCCGCCATCCTCCCGGCTGACCCCCGGCGTCCGCGCGACCGTCCTGTCCCAAACACCCCCTTCCCTTCCCGGGGCACGCGTGTGCGCACGGGACCAGGTGTGTACCCCAGACCCCCGAGGGCTCCTCCCCCACCGGGAAGCCATCCGGTTGCCCCGACCCTGCCGTGCACACGGGTGGCGTGCTCTCGGCCGCCGCCTGCTCTGGCCTCTTTGCTCCAGGTCTGGCTTTCCGCTGCGTTATCAGACTCGTGCCTTCGAGTCCCCGTGGGCCCACGTGCTGGGCCGGGACCCATCGTCTCTCTGAAGTTACACGGGACTGAGCGAGGACGCCCGGACACGGCCATGTCCACACTTTACAACTCATCGGCATCCAGGCTCCACGGACGATCTTGTCGCCCGCACAAAGACGCCGGCCTGGCGGGCACCCGGGGGACACAGGGTCGGCAAGAGAATGGGCCTGCCCCTCCAAGAGCTGCACGGGGCCCGGGCCGGCCGCTGCCCGCCTGGGATTGGCACCTGGCTCCCCTCTCACGTCACCCGGCGCTGGGTCAGATGGCTCCAGGAGGCCGCGGAGAAACCGAGCACAATGCCAGGCTCCCGGAGAGCATGGCCGACGCCCGTTCCTTGGAGGCCCTGCTCCGCTGCCAATGGCTTTGGGGACCAGCCCCGGGCCAGGGGGACCTCCCGGATTAAGAGGATTAAACACCATTAAACGACGGACGGACCGTCCTCCCCCAGCGCCTCGGCACAGCCTGGCCTTCCTCCCGGCCTCCTTCCTCGGGGGCCGGCCCTGCCCAGTGACCCAGTGCCAACAAAGGGGTCCCTTAGCATGACAAAGAGCCCCCAACGCGTGCCCCACCACAAACGGTATCCATCAGACCGGCCGGGGCATTGTTGGAGCGTCCAACACGGGCCTCAGACACATAAAATGCGTCTCCTTCTCTCTCTCCTTTTCTTTAATGGTCCCACGCGGAGCTCAAGGTGTCATTTTAATTATTTAAATCTTGGGGACATGTCGGCTGCCCCTCCGAGACCCCTCTCGGTGCCAGAAGGCCTGGAGTCCCGCATTAGCGCTTCTTAATGAGAGCGAAAGGAGAACTTTGATCTGCAG
Source organism: Mellivora capensis (assembly GCA_004024625.1). Classification (NCBI taxonomy): domain Eukaryota; kingdom Metazoa; phylum Chordata; class Mammalia; order Carnivora; family Mustelidae; genus Mellivora; species Mellivora capensis. Next base: position 76,202 of record PISX010002222.1, on the reverse strand, counting down.
GAAGGGGCGGCCCGAGGCACACGCGGCAACCAAACTTCCCGTGTGGCCAACGCATGCCCACGTTTCCCCAGCCTCCCCGACGTGCGCGGACCCGGCTCCGTGGCCAACGACACGGCCCGAGTGCGGGAGGACCTGAAGCGGCTTCAAACATCCAGCCGTGCTCACAGCCCGGGGCCCGGCGCGGCGGCCACCGGGTCCCCTCGGAGCGGCGACACAGGAGGCCGCGGGGGGAGCCCGTCCAGCGTTACGTGTTTATTTCTGTGGGCTGGGGGGACGGCGAGGGTGGGCACACACGCTCGTCCACGGCCGCCGACGTCCACGATCCCACGGTTCCCCGCCGGCACAGATCTGGCCTCATTAAGCAGCTTGTGTCCCGAACGGCCCGGCGGGATGAAACGCGGCGCCCCCCTCCTCGCGCCGGCCGGGCTGGGCCACGGCTGAGCGCGCACCTCAGGTCCACGAGGCTCACCTCCCAGGACCTGCCTCGTTAAAACTCCAGCTCATCTGCATTTCCCTCGCTGCCACAGAAAAGCTCAGGGTGACACAGAAAAGAGAAAACATCACCGCGTTCAGCCTGCCTCGCAGGGAGATGAGCCCCATGCAGCCTGGGCGACCCCCGATGTCTCAGGACGCGCCTTCTCTCCCGACAGTCTCCCGTGGGGAAATCAGAGGCGCAGACCCGTGCGAGGCTGCATGCCCGGCCCGAAGGCTGGGGCCGCCCAGCGGCGCCCACGGGCACTGTCTTCAGAGCTCGCCGCCCGCTCAAGGCGTGCAGCCTTCGTTAGGGACCGAGCTCCCCGGCTTGCACACGACGCCCCCGTCGGAGCGGCCCAGCGTCGGTCACGCCGGGGTCGGGAGCATCAGATCGACCGAGAGCCTGGACCCTCCCGTGTCAGCACAGACCCGGAGCGGCTGGATTCGGGGTCCCTATCATCTGCACACGCTTGGAGCCTTTCGGGATTTTAATTATTTCCCAGCATGCATATTTTACGGCGGATTTACTGGCTGCGCAGTAATTGCGATTTACAGCTGTTAAGATAATGAGATTCTCTCCATCAGGCACTTAGCGGGGGAATAAAAAAAAATGTCTGCTCCGTGCTCTCGGACCCCAGAGGACCGGATCAGGATGTATTTCCCTGTGAGTCCCCAGGTTCAAGGCCTGGGGTGCAGAGAATCTCAACGGCTCTTTCGGGGTAACTTCTGAATTTCCGCCCGGACAGCCAGACCTTGAACGTCTCTGACACCCACAGCTGGTGTGGCCCCCAAACCTTGGACATTGCCAGCAAGGGACTGTTGCTCAGGATGTGCATGTCTCAAACTCAGACTTGTTCACAAGCCACCTGGAGACCCGGCTGCAGGGAAGATGCTGGTCAGTGGGTCTGGGGTGGGCTGTGGGGGCCGAGGACCCTCACATCCGCACAGCTCCCAGGTCATCGCGGGACTCCTGGCTGGGGATCCCCAGCTCCGACACAAGGATTCTGACTGTGGGCCGAATGCGGCCCCCGGCACGTTGTGCGAATAAAGTTTTATTGGAACACAACCCCATGTGTGCATTCATGTACTCCCCTGTGGCCGAGCTGAGTCATTGCAACGGGGACCCTAACCTCGCAACACTGAGGGCGTCAGTGGTCTGGCTGTGGGCAGAGGAGGCAGGCGGGCCCTGGACCTCCACGGCTGGCTCCTCCCCTCCCCAGAGCCCCGTGTTTGCCAGATCACACATTGCGAGCCCCACATCGCCCAGGAGGAACCAGGGCAGGCGGGAGGCGAGTCCAGGAGACCCCGGCTTTGGTCAGAGGGGAGAGCGGTCTGTGCAGGTCTGCACCGTGCACCCTGAGACCCTGGGAGAGCGGCAAGCTCCGGGCTCCCTGCCCGAGCCTGCACGGAGGTTTGGGACACATGGGACGTGGCCCCGCTGAGACCCACCTCAGAGGCTGTGCTGGGTACCCAGGGGCGGGGGGTGCCACGGCCCCAGGCAGAGCAGGTACACCCACCCGGCTGAGACCCGGCCCCCGCCGTGGGGCCCCGCTCCTGGACTTGGCACAAGGACTTGACGATGGAAGTTCTTGGTCCCACACCCAGGGGAAGCTCCTCTGTGGGGTTTTTCTCGGCCTCGATTGTGCTGCTTGTCCCGTGGGCTGGTGAGTGGGATTTTCACGGGCAAGGGCAGACCATCAGGGACAGGCGGGCTCCCGCAGGGTCCCTCGGCACGTGGGGACCAGTCACCGCAGCCTGACTCCCATGTGTCGGAGGTGGTAGGTGGTGACAGCAGGTCGGGGAGGTGCGAACCCTTGTGAGCAGAGACACCAGCACCTGCGCCACTCGGACGTCCTGCTGCAGACCTGTGGGTGTGCCCCAAAGTCCTGTGCTGACCCCCGACCCCCAGGGGGACCCACGCCTGGATCTCAGACTTCTGCTGCAGACAAGGTCTATCCCCCAAAGTCCTGTGCTGACCCCCAACCCCCAGGGGACCCACGCCTGGATCTCAGACTTCCTGCTGCAGACAAGGTCTGTCCCCCAAGGTCCTGTGCTGACCCCTGACCCCAGGGGGACCCACACCTGGATCTCAGACCTCCCACTGCAGACAATGCCTGTCCCACAAAGTCATGTACTGACCCCCAACCCCAGGGGACCCACGCCTGGGTCTCAGGCTTCCCACTGCAGACAAGGTCTGTCCCCCAAAGTCCTGTGCTGACCCCCAACCCCCAGGGGACCCACGCCTGGATCTCAGACTTCCCGCTGCAGACAAGGTCTGTCCCCCAAAGCCGTGTGCTGACCTCTGACCCCCAGGGGACCCACCTACACCTGGATCTCAGACTTCCCACTGCACACAATGTCTGTCCCCCAAAGCATGAACTGACCCCTGACCCCCCGGGGACGCACGCCTAGGTCTCGGACTTGCAGCCTCCTGGATGGACAGAGGGTAAACGTTGGAGGCCTTCTAGTATGGCCGCCCCAGCCAAGCCATTGACCTAGGGCCGCCTGGGTCTCAGTCAGTGTCTGCCCCTGTAGCAGACAGGCCTCGACACCCACGTCCTCATGGAGGACGGCATTACGGACGGCTCAGTCGAAACCCTGTGTAATGCTGACGCTTTTGGGCAGGGCAGAGACCCAACGGGGGCGTCCGCCATCAGGGGCCTCCCAGCATGCCCTTTGGTTTCTGCTGCTGGGGTTCCCCTCCGTGTGCGGGAACAGCTGCAGCCCTGGGGTCCGGCACGCCTCCCACGGTGGCCATCAGCGGGGTCGGATTCTGCGCCCCCGCGGAAACCTAGGAGACCCGCCCACCGCCTCCCGCACGTCTAACGTTCACGGAGTCCCCAGTCCCAGCGGAAACACTCTTCCCCGAGCGGAGGTGGTCCCTCGATGTCCCATCGGAGCTCGTTCAAATAACTGTGTCTGTTGCTTCCCCACGTTTCACGGTTTCTGCGTAGACGCCAACCTCCGTTCCCCGTCGACCCGTGCTGTTTGCTTTCTTCCTTCCTCAATTCCCGCCCCAGCCCTACCCCAGAAGCTCCGGGCACACGAGTATCTTCCCACGGGTTGGGCTCAGTCGACTGCATTTCCCCTTTTCTCCGGACGTTTCTGCAAAACATTCCCAAGTACATGCCACCTGCATGTGGTCCTGACCATCCCGTGTGCCCCAGACGAGGCGGGAATTACAGCCCCGTCACTCGGAGGAGGACAAGAGCTCAGCTGTGCTGGGAGACGTATCTGGGCTCCCAGAGCTTGAGAGCCACCCGGGCTGACGCCCGTCGGCTTGGTTATGCTGTTCCCATGCCAGGACCATCCTTGTCGCCTCAGTCATGACCAGCTCAGCAGGAACCAAGCAGCCCCCTGTTGTCCCCATGGGGACACTCCAAGGGACGGTTTTCTGGGAGTGTCCAAGCTCAGGAGGGATTCTCCGTGGAGCCCAACCCAGGCACGCACACTGTGACTGATTCCATGGAGTGAGGAAATGGACTGCTCTCTCCTCTGTTCCTAAAACCTACAAAACTCCAGTCAATGCCGGACGGGTCGACCAGGCGGCTGCCTCCTCGTGCCGCCGGCCAGATGAGCCTATGCCCCTGCGGACGGGAGACTCCCATGCCTGGTCGCGGGAGGCTGAAACCCGCTCACGGAAGGACGAGGCCAGCGCCGTGTGCTACAGCCTCGATTAAGTGCGCACACGTGCACACAGGCACACACGCCGGCATGCGCACGTCGTTTCCCTGCCCGCTGGCCACGGTGACACCAGCGCAGCTCACTCCTCTCGCTGGCATGTCTGCCTCTTCTCTGAAGTACAGAGACACAGAAACACTGTACGGGTTGGAGGTGCAGAGCGTCGTGATGTGACCCACGGCCCGGCTTCGTGAGATGGTCGGCGTGACCGAGCTGACCTGCACGCCCACCGGTCACGGCGTCGCTGTTGCCCGCACGGGCTGGGCACGATTGCTGTCTTCCGCCTGAGCGAGTTTCGGGTACGCCGTACGGGGTGTGCACGTCCCGTCACCGTGTTTGACGTTGGACCCCTAGAACTTTCTGGTCTTCCGGCTGGACGTTCGTGCCCCTGCACGAGCAGCCTCACGCCTCCCGTTCCCCAGTCCCTGGAAGTCCCTGTCCACTCTCGGCTTTGCAGGCTCTGAGCATTTCATTTAATCGAATGTGTGTGAGTGTGTGTGAGGGAGTGAGATATTGTTGCCTCCATGCACAAGTGTGAGCGTGCACAATGTGTGTTTGTGTGACACGCACACGTGCCCTCGAAGTCCGTCCACGTTCTTGCAAATGGCGGGACTCCCTGGGTCTTGAGGGCTGGATAATAGGCCTCGTGAGCATGTCCTAGCTCAGACCCCCAAAATGGGGGAATTCACGAAACCTGCTTATTTCTGACGGGTAAGGAAGACTCGCTCTTCTCTGATGTAAGAGAGACCAGAGCCCGCCGTCGCTCAGCACAGCCCGCTGGACAGTGCCCACGGGATGGCCAGGAGAACGTGACGGGGCCTGGGAGCGTCCCCAGAGGGTGAGAAGGAGGGACATTGTGTTTGCGTGTACAGTCGCTCCACCCATGTCTGAGGTCCAGGGACGCCTGGGCGCCCCAATTAGACCATGGCGCCATGTTGCAGAATACGGTAAGAGTCAGGAAGGCGACCGTTGAGTGCAGACGTTGCTTCACGAGATTTTGGGGGAAGAGCCAGGGTAGCCGTGAGTACCAAACCCGGGGCCAGGCCAGACTCCCGAGGCTGTTTCACATCCTGGGCACAGGACTGTGCGGCACGAGCCTCTTAGAAAGACGCCCGGGCACGTCCACGGTGAGGGGAAGGGCCTCTTCTCTACATGCCTCTGCACCTCGACGCCAGTCCTCAGAAGCAGATTGTTAAGGAAAAAGCAATAGTGAGAGCATCCGTGAAGGAAGGAGTGTGCTTTGTGTCAATAAAACTTTATTTATACACAAACGGACACCAGCGGTGGCACTGACGTCCTGCCCCATCGCCTCAGGGAAGGACGGAGCAGGAGGAAATACGCAAGTTTGAACACCACAGGCCAGAAGAGCACATCGGGGTGGTCGCGTCTCCCACTGCAAGGTCCAAACGGCCTGGGAACCCCACATGTGGCCACGTAGGTACTTCTTGGGGCAGAGGACTCGAGCGCGTCTTGTCTCCCCGTGTGGGGACATTTGAGACGTCCGTCCCGGGACCGACGCCTTCTGTCCGCGGAGGAGCCGTGGGTGGGACTCAGACGGGAACCGGGAGCCGCATGAAGGCGCCAGGGAGAGGCGGCGGGGACCAACATAATAAACACTGTGGGCTCACGTCGCTGAATTGTTGACATACCGGCCGGCGGCTGTCCGAGAGTTCTCGGACCACCCAAGGGGAAGTCTGAGCCACGGTTTGCAGGCGCTGCCCCCGGGGAGCAGGGTCCCGGGATCCCCTTCCGGCGCGGGCCCCCGCACGACCGTCCCCGTCGGCGTCCCCGAGCTGACCGCGGCAGAGGGACCCACGTCCAGGCAACAAAGTGTGCTGCACCCACCGGGCGGCCAGCCATGCGAAGCCCTGTTTGTCGTCTCGTTACCATACACGCCGGCCCGTCTCCAACGGAGCAGACACCAGCTCCGGGAAGGCTGGATTTCCTCCCTGCTCGCGAGCAAGAGTCAGGGGCGGCTTCCCGCGTGGGCGAGACACGGCTTTAAGTCACAGGCTGTGTCCCCTGACCGTGGGCACAAGTGTTACCTTTCATCGGGCCCGACGGTCACTGTGGAGACGTCCTTGCCGCGCCGGGGCGGACGTACGTGTGGAGGGAAGGGCGTTGGCCCCTGCATGTCCGTCTGACCGGCGGGCGGACCGCCTCGGTCCCCGTGAGCCAGCCCGGCTCTCCGTCCTCGCGCCACCTGCCTCTGTGCCTGCTGCTCCCGCCGCGTCCCCGGGAGGGGCCTCTTAATCACCCCGCCGTCATGTCGTCCCGCGTCCCGGGAGCCGGGGTGCCCGGGATTAGCAACTGAATGGGCAGCCTTCTTCCCGTATATCACTGTAATCGTTCACGTCCCGGTGAGCCAGATGGCTCGTTCTTCCGGAAGCTCTCCTCGGAGGAGCCCAAACTTTCCACGGGAGGATTTGTCAGATGATGGGAAAGGGGGCGGGGGGCAGGGGGAAGCCAAGCGGAGGCTCTGGCTGGGGGGGTCGAGGGTGAACGCTGGGCGTCCTTGCACGAAACAGCCTGAATGTTGATGCACGACTTCCGTGGGCGCTCGTTTCCCCTTCTGATCGTTCGCAGTCCGTGAACAGCTGCGTGTCCGGTGCCGGGCACGCAGCGGTCCCAGAGACGAGATTTGTGTTTAAAATGGGCAAAGGCGAAGCCAAGTTGTCCGTGTCCTGTGAGCCCGACTCGTGGTCCTCACGGTGGCTCCAAGCCCCCGCCCCGGCCACCACCCAGACCCGTGGGCTCCCGTCCCTCTGAGGGACAAGACCCAGGTCCGGGTGGTCATTCTTTCCTGCAAACACGTCCATCTATTGTTGAAAACCTGATGTAATGGAATACACAGACTCCCGGGGTCTCTCTGCGGCGGGTCCCCACGGGGTCCCCAGACAGACCCCAACTGTTCCTACCGATAACATGGCCCTGGACTCTGCCCCAGGAGAAGGGACTCAGCTTTAGAATGCAGAGGTTGCCCGACTGTTGAATTGCCCCAGCGTGTGTCGACCGTCCCCAATGTGCACCCCGCAAGGGAAGAAACACGGGACGAACAACGGGCCGTCAGAACGGGGAGCTTTTATGAAAAAGGGTATTTCTCCATGTGCCAGGAGCGGGAAAACCCTTACGGGAAGGCAAGATGGAAGGTTGCAGGAGGACGGGTATGTGACAGCCCCAGTGTGTTGTGTCAGATGTGTGTGGCTACACATGGGGCTAGTGTGCACGTGCGTGTGCAGGGGTGACCACGTGTGCCTTGAGCTACTATGCGCCGGCGGGCATGCATGTTTGTAGCTGAACGTGCGTGTGGCAACGTGACTGTGGGTGTGTGCATCTCCCTGCACGCGTGGGTGCGCTTGGGTGGGTGTCCCCAAACTGGGAGGCTTCTGTACCCGCTGCCGCTGCCCACTGCTTCCCCACTTTGAGCCCCCCAGCGGCCCCAGGGAAGTAAGACAAAGGTCTCAGCGTGGTCAGCCAGGGACTTCCATCGGACCCCTGATCCCGCTAAGGTCCCCTGCACCCCTTCCCCGGATGCAGCCTCCAGTCCACGTTCGGGACGGCACGAGGTGCGTCACTGGCTCCTTCCACCCTGCATCGTGGAATCGGACACGGACCCATCCACGCAGGCGAGCTCCCCCAGTGCCGGACGGCTGGTGAACGCGGACCCACTGCCTGACCCGGGACGGCCCGCACACCCCCACTCCCATCCCCTTCCTCCCACATCCTGGGAACACCAGCTTTGACAGAGGGCTCCCGAGGTCGGGGGTCAGCCCCGGGACTGCAGCTTGGACATGTCTCCGAACCAGGGTCCACAGGCCGTCAGTCACATAGTCCCCACGCCCCGACAGTCACACGTCCCCAAAAGGACCTGCTCTCTTCCTGGGACTGTGGAGGCCCTGCCGGCCTCACCCGGCTCCTTATTTCCTGTGCTGCAAATAAGTACTCGGATCCTGGGACCGTACCTCCCACTCCCTGCACACAAACAGGGAGACCCACTGGCACGTTTTTGCCTTCTTTTGGTTTTGGCAGGGAAGAACCCTGAAATCTTACCGGGCCCCCCCTGTGCGCCCCAAAGGGGTCCTTAGAAGTGTATGGGTTGGCGGACGGTCCCACGGATGGAGAGGGTGCTCTGTGCCCAGCGGAAGCCTCCCTCTGGACACTGGGCATGGCCAGCACGTGCTTGTGTGTGTGAATATGCGCACATGGGTACACGTGGACACATGCGTGTGTGCCGTTGTGCGCAAATGCACGTGTGTGCCTGCAGACACGGGAGAGCGCGTGCATGTTGCTGCGTCGGTGCCCGTGTGCCTGAGTGTGCGGCGTGAGTGCATGTGAGGTCCGTGTGAGTGCGTGCAAGTGCATTCTCACGGGCGTGTACACGTGTGCACAGACACAAGGCCATGAGCATATACATGTGTGAGCGTGTTTTGTGTGCGGTTGTGTGCAGGTGTGTCGGCGAACATGCTTACATGTGTTAGGTGTGTGTGTGACTGTGAAAACGTGGGTTTGTGCGACGTCGCGTGCACATACGCCTGGCACACGGGGACATGTGTATGTGCCCGCGTTCCCGTGTGTGCCCGAGTGCATGTAAGCAACCAAGTGCGCGAGCATCTGTGTGTGCACGTAGGACGGTGAGTGAGCGCATGTGCTCGCAGGCACGCATGTGTGTGTGACTTAGGCGTGTACATGCGTTTGCAGGTGTGCACATCCCTGCTTCTGCGTGGGTGTCCTGTGACTGAGCGCGTGAGCATGAAGACACGCGTGTGCACGTGACCGCACACGCGTGACAGTGACTGTGCTCTCGTGTGCGTCTGTGCACACTTCTGCACCTACATGTGTGCACAGGGACCAGGGCGTGTGCACAGCTGTGTGCACGCCTGTGTGTACGTGTAGCAGCATCTGTGCCTTTTCCCCTTTCCTTCAACTTTCCCTTCCCTCTGTGTGTTCTGCACCGTGGCAGGCGAGCTCTTCCCCTGCTCCCCTTGCTGAAACCCCGTCCCCCCACCCCTCTCCCTGCTGTGCGCGTCAGGCAGGGGACAGGGTATCGATGACCACGAATGACGTGAAACGCCAGCTTGCTGTGCTCTCTTCTCCCGAAGCCCTCGAAGGCACCTGTACGTGCCCTTGTGATGTCTTCCCTCGCTGACACGGTCTCTAACCGGGACGTGGGCTCACCCGAGGCGACCCTCCCGGGCCCCTGTCTGCAGCACGGGACCAACCCCGGACCTCTGCTCCAGCCGCCGTGGCCCCAGCCACAGGCTGCCCGCCACGGCGTGGGACCTCAGGCAGAGACCCCCACACTGGCCTTCTGCGCCTCCTCAGGCATCCTCCCCCACTGCACCGTCAGGAAAACATCTGTCTGTCCAACACACGGGCTGGAAGCTGAACGGGGATGAGGGCAGCGGACGTGCACGGATTATGTCTCCCGGGACGCGAGGTCTAGCAGGCCAGCGGCTCACGAGAGGACGTGACTGTCCCTCCCCTCTGCCTCCCCTCTGCCAGCCCGGGCGCTCATGCCCAGGACCACTGTTTCCTGTCCACTCTCCAAAATCACACGGCCCATTTACAGAAACTTCTGAGGCACTGTTGACGAGCACTGAGGTCACCTGGTCCTGTGGGCTCAGCTCCTGGTGGTGACGCTCGGTGCCCGTCAGCACCAATCCCGGGCATGCGCCTCCCTCGCGGGCCGGCTCGGGCTGGGCACATCCGCTGGGAGGGGAGGGCTTGCTTCTGCTAAGGCCGCACGAGGGTTTGTGTCATGCTGGTCCCTGGGCCTCCAACAGGCCGACCGCTCTGCAACCGGCGTCCCAGACCCCACCGCCTGCAGGACTAGGCAGGCCCCCATGACCTGAGCAGGGCTCCGAGACGTGGGGGGACAGCGGCTAAATGGATCTCATGAGCCATTTCTGCAAAGCCCAGGCTCTGCGGGAGCACAGGACGGCCCCCGTCCCAAGCCCCATATCGAAGCCGGGAGCTGGTTCCCCGGGCACGTCGGCCACATTCAACGTACAAGCAAACTCGTCAAGACGTCGGAGGCTTGTCCGGGCCCAACAAGGAGGAGCCGTGGTCTACGGGTTTCCAGAGTTTCTCTGCTTTGTTTCTCCCGTCCGCGGAGTGAGGAGAGAGCACAGGGTAAATAAACATAAAAGTGGCTTTAGGTATGTTCTATGTGTTGCCGGAGCTGGGCTGGGAGAGGGGAGGCTGGGAGGAGCAGGAACCCAGACTCGGGCTGGAGGCCGTCCAGCGTCTGGTCCTCCCGGTTCAGACTCGCAGGAAACCCGCGGAATGGAGCGGTTCTGCCAGCGTTCGGGCTCAATGGAGCCACTGAGGGCACGTGGGCATCATGGGAATGCGGGTACATGGGGCTCTCGTATTTGAAAGCACAGGGTCCCACCCCCACCGCACGCTGTCTCCAGGCATGGAACGCTGTCCACGCTGTTCCAGGATGGAACCTGCAGGACTCGTGTCCTCACTGGACCCTGTCTGTGCCCACTGGCGGCTCTGTTCCCAGAACTGCAGCCCGTCTCCCTTCCCACATTAATCAGGGGCTTCCCGATGCCCAGCATCACCCCTGGAGGTTTTCAAGGCCTCGTGGGGGAGACGGAATGTGCCCAGCAGCGGGGGTCAGCACACGTCTGAGCTCTGCCCCCAACACGGGAGAGGACGACGTGGCATTTCCCACGCAGGGGACGAGCCCACGTGTTCTACACGCTCATACTCTATGCAGAAAGGCCACAGACGGGACGGGAGCCTCACCAGACCCCATAAAATGTCCCATCTGCCCTCCAACAGGAACATCGGAAACAAAAAACAATATGGAACATGGAGAGTAGAGAGTCCAGCCGCAGTAGAGAACCAACGTCCGTTTGTGCACATCTGGTTCAGACGCCTTATCCGAGCGGGAATCACAGTGGTCGGCTGGGAAAGAGCAGAAACCCACGTGCGTCCACGGCCATGAAAACGCGCAGCCAAGTCGCCAGAAGAAACATCAACTGTGGTATTGCTGGGCAGTCTTCCTAGAGGCCAGGGTCTGCCGAGGCCATGGGTGGAGGTGATGCGCAGTCTGGGCCCACGTGGGAAGGCATCCATTCTGGTTCCAACATCAGCACCGCATGATCACATCAGGCTGGACCCGTGTGGCCACCAGAGACGCCATCACCGTCATCCCGTTTATGCTGCAGGTGCATTCCCGTGACCACCAGAGACGCGGTCACCCGACATCCTGGACGTGCTGCAGGTGGACTCCTGTGACCTGCAGGAAGAGAAGGATCCAGTCTCACAGCCGTGCAGTGTAAACACATCCCTACTTGACACGTATTAGAACCGTCCTCGCCCTCCTTGCAGGTGGACATTCCCAGCCCATGTAAGGGGATGTCACCTGTCATTGTGACATTCCCCACGCTTCAGTCTGAACAGGCTTGAGGGACAAGCTCCCACTCCTCCTGCCCTTGTCTTTGCAGAAGTGAGCTCCCAAGCTGGGGCTCGACCATGGGCAGGACCGGGGGGCCACCTCCCTCAGCACCGGCATGGTGAACGCACCCTCTGGCCACTTTCATGGCGCCACAGCGGGAGTCCCCACGAACCCACTCGGACCCCTGCTCAGACCCGGAGGCGTAATCAGCCAGTGCTGCTCCCCCCACTATGTTTCCTGTTACAAATACGCACGGCGTCCGTTTTACCCCGTGCGGACCGTCCACGGCGTGTGTTGGACCTGATGGTAACTTCCCATCCCCACCGGCAAGCACCATCCTGACAGAGGTCATCTCCACCATTCCTCGGGAGATGGGAACATACTCTGGGCATGTATGGGAAGAAGAACACACATCATTTCCGGATGGTCATGGTGGATGTCCAATAAAACCCAAGAGAATGAACCATAAAACTGTTTAGAACCATAAGCAAATCTGGCAGGAGCTTTTGACACAAAATAAATATTCCCAAAGCCAATCGCCTTCTCTGTAGCAACCACGGCTCGTCAGGAAGTATCAGAGAACACGACTTCGTGCACGACAGTGCCACAAATACAAAACGCATAAAAGTACAATCGAGAACCTAAGGGTGGACCCGTATCCACAAAACCCCGTATGGCCCGTCTGATGGGAGGAAAGCCAAACGGTATTGACAGAGCAACGAAAGGCAGCAGGAATACACGGACGGACGAACCGTTTTCATGAAAACAGACTCAAAATACGATGAAGACATCGATTCTCTAATAATTAGTGTCTCAGGTCAATGTGGTTCCAATTAAGTCCAGACACATTTGTTTTAGCTTTGGCAAAATAAATCTGAAGCTCATCTGGAAAATAAATTTGGAGGAAAAGCTAAGAAGTCTTCTTCTTCTTCTTCTTTTTTTTTTTTGTAAACTCAGATCAATGTTGAAAGACTTATCCATTCAAAGAGCAAAACATTTTATTTTAAGGGTATCATAATTAAGACAGTATGGGATGAAAATAAGAATTAGCAGATGGGAGAAACAAAAAGGCCTTTAAAAAATAGACGTAAGTATGTATGAACACTCTACAGTGGATAAATACGTTATTAAAAACCAACAGAGAAATGGAGGGGAGAGAAGAATATTTGGCATATAGCGTTGAGGAGTTATTGTGGAAAACTGAATCAGGGCCCCACCTCGGATCAAAACCACAATTAATCCCAAGCATATTAAAGTATAAAGTATAAAATTAAATCAGGAAATATAGAATTAAATGTACATATTTGCTGTGTCCATTGACAAGGACTTCCCAGAAATACAAACAGTAGGAGAAATTGTATGGAAAAAAGGATTGATTTGGCTACATGTAAATTGAAAACGCTTTATGTCTAAAAACTAGAAACCATATTAAAATAGCTCAAAAGAAACTGAAAAGTATTTACAAACTCTATTAATGATATAGGGCTTGTGTCCTTCATATGTAAAAAGCTCTCAGTAATCAATAAGAATGACAGGTGCTTATTGAATGCTTTGTGTACATTAAAATTTTTATGCTGCACACTTTCTATAAAATATCTAGTTTAAATATCCACAAAACCCTGTTGATTTGATACAGATTGGGAAACAGAATGAAAGGAATTAATTAAACTGTCCCGCATCACAGAGTGAGTGAGCTGTGGCTGGGGATTGAAAGACTCTGAAGCTCATGGTCCTAAGCACTGACACTCCCCCCACCCCAAACACACACTGGAACAATGACCCCCTTCATCCATGTGCAGGAGAAAATTACGCACAGCCAAACAAAACACGGGAAAAATAAATACTCGTCACCAAAAGCTAAATAATGCTTGAAGGAGGGCATGTGAAGGAATGAGCACTGGGTGCTCTGTGCACCCAAGGAATCACTGAATTCTATCTGTGAAACTAAGTTAAAAATTTTAAAAATTAAAGCAACAGACGCCTCTTAAAACTGTTAAATATGAAGGGTCATATTTTCTTCTTTGAACATAAATTCTAACGCCAGACAGAGCTGCCTCCCCCGCCATGCCGTCCACGCTGGTATAAGTAATAAACTCAGAATAAAGTTGTATTTCTGCAAAGGCCTACGACACTGCGGACTGGGCCATGGAGGAGTCCGCCTATCTGATCCAGAAATTTCACCAGAAAGTCAAAATTGCATACTCTGGGGTGTGCATGGAATGACTGAAATTCCCCCAAATCAGAGCCCAGATGCATAGACGCGAATGCACCTGTGTGTGGAGATACGGAGCAGCTGCCGAAAATCTGAGGTTGGGACGGCTCGTGTAATGTGGAGACATGCTCCTTCCACAGGCTGCGTTGTTTTAATAACGATAAACCGTGGGTTTGACTCGTGGGCCGATGTTCCCGTTCCTCCCCGAGCTGTGCACGCAGAGGGGAGAAGGATGGAGGCTGATCGAGAGATCCGTGGTCCTCTGCAGGCGATGGGGGTGTCCCCAAGGAGCCACAGCCCCGGTCACCAGCTCTGACGTCCGTACCCTCATCACCAGCATCCCCTTGCGGTCCCCCTGGGTGCCCCGTGCAGATGACCAATTACTGGGTCTCTGAAACTGTAACAATGTACTTCCTGTCGGAACTGTAACAATGTACTTCCTGTCGGAACTGTAACAATGTACTTCCTTTCTGCTTAGGAGAGTGATTGTGCCCTGGATGATGACAGGCTGTTTCGCCTCCCCCACACCCCCCGCCACCTGCAGGAGAGACGTCCACAGGCAGCCAGGACCATCTCCCGGCCTCTCTGTCTCGTTGCTCATCTCTCCACCTTGGAGTGGCCTGGAGCCAAGGTCACGTGACCCATCTTGCAGGACGAACCCCCTCCCCAGGGAACGAGGGACAGAGAGGGGCCACAGACTGGGACCCCCGGGTGCACACGGACAGAAGGGGATCATCCCATCCCGAGAGGGCAACAGGAAAACCCGACATGCACAAAACAGCCAGGACCCATCATGCGTGAGCCCGTGGGCTCCAGGCCCCCAAAGCAGCCCGTGCACATGAGCTTTGGGTCACACGCAAGGGGAGGTCCAGTCACACCACCGAGATGCGTGTCATGGGTCAGCAAAGGCGTCCACGCCCCCCAGCGCCCGTGCTACCCAAAAGTGAATTTTCCCTTGGAAAACCCTCCAGGTAAACCCACCTGGGAGTCACCCCCCACCGTCCTCAGAAAGATGTGCCCCGATTCACACGTGGACAGAAAACACGTGCTCGGTGCATGTGCCTTTGAGCACACGAGCGTGGAAACACGCACGCCCGGGAACGATGCCCGTTTCTGTACACGCTCACGGGCAGACCCAAGACCCCGTTATGTATCAAAACTGAGGCGTCTGGCCCCGATGTCCGTGTTCAGATCCAGCCACACAACCGTCTGAATTTCTCGCCGGCGTTTGCAGCCAGACACTCGCCCCTGCCTGAGACGAGTTCTCTGTGAGCCGGAGACGCCCCAGCCCCCGGCGGGAGACAGGGCTCCCCGGGTTTCATTCTTTAGTCTAAATAAATGATCCTGTTTACTGACCCCCTCCCCCACCACATCACGGCTCACTGAGCTACAGAGCAAAATATCTCTCGTCGCCAGCCCGGAAATAGAACCCACCCTGCCGCCAGACGTCTCCAAGCACGGAGTTATTGGAGTCTTGTCGTTTGTGAAGTTTTTACCCCAAAATCACTTAAAATGGAAAAAGGGGAAAAAAAAGAAACCCAGGAAGAAAACTTGCCTTGTCTGCCCACATCCGCATCGTACTTTGTCTGCGGGGCTGTTTTGCATTTCAAGACATTTCTACTCACCTTGAGTTCCCGGTTCAAAAAGAAACAATAAGTTTAATCTTCTCACTTGACAATGATGTATGGTTCTGGAGAAAAACACTTTTCAGGTATTATCACTAAAAAGCCCTTTTTCCCCCCTTCCCCCTCCGGTTTCCCGGCACACCTTCTGCATTCTCCGGAGACCTCGAAGCCTGTGACGCTCGGGCAATTAACGCGGGAGCGGGACACACGGTGGCCACAATCCGGGAGACGGAAGGTCCGGAGGTTTACACCTTGTGCTGCAGCAAACGAGGCCCAGGGACCGTGTGGATCGTCTGGAGGCCGGCGGCTGCATGCACGCCCCACGCAGGAAGAGATCGTCCTGGTGGGGAAGCCGGCCCTGCAGTGAGTCTGAAGGAGCTGTTTTGGGTTCGAGTTCCCGCATCTGATTCTTCCTCGCCCTTGCGGTGAGCTGGTTGCAAGGACACGGCAGGGAGAGGCGGGACTGGGGTGTTCAATAGGGTGCAAGGAGGCAGAGACACGGGTCCCCACGCCCGCGCCCAGGCTGCTCGCCATAGACAGGAGAGCGCAGGGCTCTCCGTGACCTCACGTACCTCTGACCATGGGAAGCACCCACCAAGCGACACAGCGCAGGAAAACCTTCCTCCTTCGCCCCGGAGTTAGGCTCCGAGCGGCCCATGGAGAAATGACCAGGGGGACATCAGACCGGAGGGACCAGCGGGCTTTCTGCACCCATGGGCAGAGCTTGGGGACCAGCATCGCAGAACCATGGTGGGCACTTGGGTGTCAGTCATGGTGACAAAGAACTTTTGCAGACACGGGAACACAGAGGCCAAGTTTCCAGCTTCGGGGCTGGCCGTGGGTAGGGAGGGAAACACATGGGGGGAGCCCGTCCACTAAGGTGTGTGCTCGGGCAGCTCTATCTGGGGCACCAGCTTTCCACCCTGTTTGCGGCCATAAAACCTTCCCCAGGAGAGGGATTCGCAGCCGAGCTCATTTTGCAAGAATGTCTGCCGTGCGTCGGCTGAGGGTTGCTCCCTCTCGGGGGGCATCTTTCTGCCTGTCTCTGCTCAGCGGCCTCCAGCTCAAAGCCATGCTGACTTGAAACAGCACCACTTAGGGGACATACCGCGTCCTACAGCAAGCATGCCGATCTCCCCGAGAGACTCAGAGCTCTCCAAACCTATGCAGAACTGCGGGGCGGCCCTCATGATGGCGTCCTGATTTCTTGCTATTGTCGTTGCCGTCGTTTAAGGCAACGGAAGGACTTTTCCAATCGGGTGTGAACTTGGCCACGGACGCTCCCAGCAGTGCGATCCACAGTCACTAAACCCAAGTGTCCGTGGACAGACGGACAGAAGGACAGAACGTGGTGCGTCCAGGCGTGGGAATATTCCTCGGCCGTGGGAAGGACCCAGGCCCGCACACCTGGGGCCCCGCGGCCGGATCTGGGACAGAGGCAGGCGCCCGAGACCACATCCCATGGGATCCCACGGAGATAACACATGCAGAACAGGAAAATCTATAGAGACGGAAAGCCAGTGTGTGGGCCCGGGGGCTGGGAACGGGGACAGGGACTGACGGCTCCACGGATAGACAGTCACGGTTAAACTTGACATGATGTGTCACTACTTGAACTGTATCCGTATTCCTTAATTCATCTCAGCTGTCGTAAGAAAAGGATAATTTGTGCGTTAGCAGAAACAGCCCCACTCAGACGGGTTCGTCCCCCCACAGGCAGCGAGCCTGGACGTGAGAGCATTGGGGTGCCCCGTGGGTGACCCCAGGATGTCCTGCCCATGGCACAAAGTCACCAGAGGATGACCGCTGGCCGGGGCCAATCGGCAAGAATAACACCAAGAATAAACACGGCCCAGTGTGCAGACATCTGGAGCCCTGCCTCCTGGGAAAAAGAAAATATATTTGCTTATTTATCCATTTACTCATCTTATTTTTATATACGAAGTTACTTATATATGCTAATGTATATTGTTTATATGTTCATTTCTGACGTACCCCTTAATTCTTATTAATTTCTAATTAATTGCTCATTATAATTACATGATTAACTGTGTTAATCGGAAATTTTATACAACTTTTATGTAATTACATTGTTGCTCTATGTAACGGAATTATATGTAAACACAACTTAAGTTATATAGTTTTTATATGTAATTATTATTATTATATACAATTGTGTATACATACACGGTGTTTTACATAATTGTATAGTTATGTATATGTGTCTATTACATACAGCTGTTGTATATAATATGTAACACATAGAGAGTTGTTACACTAAGTTGTATATAATTGTACATATATTTATACATTTGTAATTGTATAGCATGTAAATTAAATTAGTTATATATAAATATATAGAATTTATATTATATTATATATGTGTTCTATATAAATGTTATATATAAATTGTATTTCTACATAATCATTATAATTATTATTTAACTAGTATTAATATGTAATTAATGTATCATCATATTATTACATAATATGTAAATTGCCATATGTAAATTGACATATTAGAGGTGCCTGGGTGGCTCAGTGGGTTAAGCGCCTGCCTTCGGCTCAGGTCATGATCCTGGAGTCCCGGGATCAAGTCCCGCCTCGGGCTCCCTGCACGGCAGCAAGTCTGCTCCTCCTTCTGACACTCCCCTTCTCATGCTCTCTCTGTCTCTCTTTCTCTCGTTCTCTGTCTTTCAAATAAATAAATAAATGATCTTTTAAAGAACAAATAAATAAATTGCCATATAATGTATCTATACTTACATACATAATTGCCATATATTAACATATTAACTGTGTGTATATTTACATACACAGGTTACAAATGTTTCCAAGTGCGGATACGGTGGTCTGTGTGTTGTGCACTTGCCCACGAGCACTCACAACGAGGAGGCAGCGTCCCGTCTGCTTCTGGGCGGGCAGAGCCCTTTGAAGGATGTGTGAATGGCACAACCTCTGGGTACAGGTGTCCCGGCCCCGAGGCGTCAGAGCTCACTGCCCTGCGCAGCTGGCGTCCAGGAGAAATCGCAAACACCAAGTATGGTCGGACAGACACACACAGACGCCCCTCTGGCTTCATCCTGTCCTGTCTCCTCCAACTGCCCAGATGCGGACGGAACGCCATCTGCCCGGTGCCGTGTCCTGGCCCCAAGGAATGTGGGACGTGTTCACTGTGGACTCGGCTGCGCCGTCCAGAGCCTAGATTTCTCTCAAAGACCACGTCCCACCGCGGTTCCGAATGCCCACTGCTGGCTGGTCCTTCCCACTCCAGGTTGGACAGACACCGACTTTGATTGAGGTCAGAGTCTCCAGCATGGACACAGGAGGACCCCTTTCGGGACGGGACTGGGAAATGCGGGGACCCCCGTCAGCTGACGGCAAACCTTCTCCACGGGAAGAGAGACGTCAATGATTGATCCTTCATAGGGTTCCCTGGCCGCCTTGTCCTATTTGAGAAAGAAAATTGTCCCCTGATGAAGGGACCCCCAGGCGTTTAAGACGGGGAGCCCTAGTGGCCCCGACCTGGGCATCTAACACTCAGCCCCAAACAGGACCCTATAGACGGGGGCCTCTTCCCTCCTCGTGCAGGCCATGGGACTACACAGTCAGTCCTGGGTGACACTAGACTCTGCTTCCCCACCGCATACCATTGGCCAAAGGTGTTCTGCACCTTTCCTTCCCTCAGGACTTTCAACATTTTTCCCTAATCCCCCACACAAAAGTTCAGCATCACAGACATACCACATACCTATACATACTGTCTACGTTCCTTGGACTCCATATGTGAAAATAGTACAAATGTCTCATCACCCCCAAGAACCAATTTCCACCGAAAGAGGGGATTGTGTTCAACCAAGGGCACCGTAATCCAGGTTAGCGGAGACGGGAGAGCCTCAGGCATGATGCTCGCAAAGTTTAAAACCACTGAGATTAATAGTGTATGTATATAGTATATGTTAACTAAATTGAATTTAAATTAAAAATTTTTAAATAAGAAATGAAAGATAAAATAGAAATCCATAATAAAAAAAAAAAACACTAACACTTGTTTCTAGAACATGTAAATCCACATGGAAGAGAAAGCCCCATGAAGGAAAGCGGGTATAAGATAGGAACGCGGACGTCACACGACAGGGATGGAAATAAAACATACGTAGAGGTTCCCTAACTCTCTATCGACCAGAGAAACGCGTGGAATATGAGGGTATTTTACTCCGTGTGGGTCGACAAAAGTTAGGGAGGCGGGTGTACTGAGAGGTGCCGGGTGATGGGGGCAAACTCACCCTCTGCCTGTCACACGTGCCCACGGCCACAGCCTCCAAGCGAGCACACGGGAGAGACTTTGTGAGCTGAAATAAGGTCCCTGCCATAAAGGGACAGATATGAGGATGGTCACCTGGGCGTGATCGATGGCGAGCTGCCTGCAAGCTAGAAGCCCACCCTGGGGGACTGTGCTGCCAACTGGGGGTGGGAACGTGATGGCCAGGGATGCTTGGCAGTCCTTGCAAACCGTGAGCCACACGGACACAAGGCAACATGGACAAGCATGCAAAAATAACACCCAGGGCAAAAAGAAAGAACAGAGGCATTTGGGCACGATGCGATGTGTGTGAGTTTATACAACCACACAGAGAAAACAGTCTGTATTCTGCAAACCCAAGTGAGTGTGTAAAGTCACAAGTCAGACCCTTTAGAACAGGTGTTTATGGTGGAGGAAGGGGTGGGCAATACAGATTGGGCATTGTTGGCAGGAAAACCTTTCGTGTTCTGAACTGGGTGCAGTGCTGGGGGCCTGCGAATTAACCGATGATAAAGTAACAGGAGGAGACAAGGTCTACTTATGGTTACACACAGGATTCCTCAGTGATGAGTAGCTCACCTAATACTAATAGATGGAAAAAGATTGACGACCGTAACGGTGACGAGGTTTCCCAAAGCCCTTCATCTTAGATGCCAAAAACACACAGTGGAGGAAGACAAGGAACCCAATGTAGGAAACTCGGGTTTGGGTCCTGATGCATGACTTCTCAGCTGAGTGTCCTGCAGAGGGATTTCCCTCTCTGAGCCTCAGCCCTGCATGTCTCAAGTAAGAGGATATGACCCATGTCATGGGGGTTATCCCTGAGGTTAGAGGAGAGTTTTTAGAATCGGCGACTGATACACTTCCTGCCACCAAGACAGAGCAGGAGGGGGAAATGAAATCCAAGTGGGGATGGGAATGTGGGTGGATAACACCCTGGGTCACTGGAGGGTGGTCCTGGCCCCTGGTAGAAACTGCTTACCTTTTCCTGCTCCTCAGAACCACCCACCTGGCAAGCTCCCAGTGCCTTGGGTCAGGGCTCCCCTCCAGGATAGCAGGGTCCAGCCAGCCCGAGCCCCTCCCCACATCCGCTGAGGCCAGCCCTGCATGTGTGTCCAGCCCCCAGGGTTCTGCCAGAGCCTCAGGCCGACCACTGCCCAGACAGATGCATCATCACATCCCTGCCGAAATGCAGTGCTTGTAATAAAGGGCCATAGGGCAAAAGTGACGTGACCCTACGTCAGAGGTTCATTGAGCTCATTAATGAACAGCGGGACTGGAAAGCTGGAAGCAGAATATAAAGTATAGATATGGACGTTGCACACACATGACACACACGTGTAGAACACACAGACACGTGCACACACGGCACATATACGCACTGGACATGTGCGCACATGTGGACACACGCACACACAACACAAATGCAACGTGAACATGTGCACACAGGGCATAAGTGCACACACGGACACGTGCACACAGCACACATGCACACAGCACGCATGCATGCACCTGGACATGCGTACACACAGCACACATACACACATGGACACATGGACACATGCAGACAGCACAAATGCACACACACAGACACGTGCCCAGATACACAGATACGGACACGTGAACACACACACAACAAATGCACACACATGGACACGTGCACACATATGGACACACGCACACAGCACATACACAGATATGGACACATGCACACACAGCACAAATGCACACACATGCACATGAGCACACACCGTGCATTTACACACACACCTGCATGCCTTGTTCACAGCCCTCAGAGCCCCTGAGAGGAAGGTGGGTCCAAAGCCGCAGACCTGGGGCAGGACGTCATCTGCATCTCTCTGTCCGGGGTCATTTGCATCACTATGGGCTCACCCCTGCAGAGCTGCAAAGTAGCCCATGCTTGCCCACAGTCCCAACCGTCCCCACAGTCCCAACCGCCTGCCCTGATGGCATCAGCACTCCCGCAGACCCCTGACCTGCTGTCCCTGTCCACGGTCGCCCAGGAATACCTGCTTTCCAGCTCCCAGACATTTTCCCTGCAGCCCCTTACGTGGGTCATTGCCAGGGATTGTGACTACAGCCTCCACATGACAGGACCAGAGCTTCCGCAACTGTGTCACGGGCCCAACCCTCCGCCGATTCCCGGAGTCCAGGGGGCCTCCACGGCCGAGGAACTGGCCGCTGCCAGGACCACAGGAAGCAAGAGTTGGGGTCCTCCCGTTCTCCACCCACAGCCCCCTCCCCCGCCCATGCTAACCACAAGTCCAATTTCTGTTTCCACCCGCAGCCTTCGCCCTCCGTGGATTCTACCTGTAAGTGGGACGACTGTCGGGCTTCTTTAGGTTCATGCCCTCGAGGGCCATCCCGTGTCCTCACCCAGGGCACGAGTTCCTTCTTCTCGATAACCGAGTGGTGTCTCTGCAGATTCACAAAATCTCCTCCATCCATCGACGCGGCCACGGATCCCATCACGGGAGGTCCACCTAGAGGAGAAACTCATCTAAGCCGTTAAAACGCCGAGTGACGCCATCTCGGGATGGGCATGTGGGGGATCCACACGGGACGTTCATATCCCGGACTTTTTTTTTCTACAAGGTCACCGTCGCTCCTTCTGAGACGGCAGGAACCCATCGTCTAGCCAGTGCCCGAGCTCCAAGCTGAGATGACCAATGACCGGGAGACCATAACGAACGGTGGTTCCCCACCAGCAATGCCCCGGAGAGGGGTCATCTGTCATAATCAACGGGTTATTGGGCATGAAGGCACTCCTGTAATCAGAGAGCGCACCGTGATTTCACGCCATTGAAACATGAGTCTGGGGAGACCGTCCCAGGCAGGTGCCCATTCTCCCTCCAGGGGAGGCCGGACAGGGAAGGGTGCGTTTAGCCCCATGGTGACTCCCCTTTGGGGCAGGGATGAAATTTCAGCAAAGACAGGCAAATGCAGCCATGAAAAATCAGCAGGAAAACAATTAGAAACAGCATCAAGTACGGAGGGTTGGCCGCAAATCGGACACACAAACATCCCAGCGAGAGGGGCCGGTGGGGAGATCCAGAGGCGGAACGGACCCGTCTCGGGAAACCCCGTACCAGGCGACCAGGGGACAGACGTCCGCCGGGACTCCACACTTGGTTCTTCCAAAGCATGGATGCACCTGCTAGGGGGAGGGGTCTTTGATTTTAAAACAGGGTGAGTTTTACAACGTGAGGAGAAAGGGTGGAGGGGGCCCAGCGAGGCCGCGGCTAAGCAGGGGAATCCACGCACTTGACAGGGGAGTGGGTCAAGGCGTGTGGTCCACAGTCCCACAAGGTCGTGGACGAACCTTGAGGAGCTGGCAGTGGGTGCAGATGTCAAGGCAGAGGGACATAGGCTGTGTGATGCCCGACGTAGGACGCCCCAGAGCTCCCCCATCCCTGGAGACACAGAGGAAGTCAGTGCTCGGCAGGGCCTGTGCCTGAGGACTGGCCGTGGCTGTTCTGGGGGGACAAAGCATCACTCAGGCCACAGCCACGTGTCTGGAGTTGTGAGGGACACCATGGTACCTGCGGGTAGCAAGATGGTCCCCGCAATGGGATAGGTCCCATGGGAAGTGTTCTTAGTGCTATAAAAGGAGAAGAAAGAAATTTGGAAGGAGAAGAAGAAGGCAGAGGAGGAGAAGGAGAAGATGATGGTGTGATGGCGGTCAAGGCCGCAGGTGAGGTCCCCGTGGGCGCCCCTTAGGACCGGTGATTCTGAGTAGTCTCCAGGGATGGGCAGGGAGCTGGACTGGGCAGTTGTGGCCCCTGTGGGGGCGTCCATGGAAGGGGAAAGGGTACCAGAAACATGGCTAGGGGTTACCGATGTAAGGGGCAGTTAACGCTCTGAGCAGCGGCCCCCATCCCAGGTCATGAAGCCCCAAGGTCCCTGTGGGGCAGGTAAAGACAGGAGCTCTCATCTGCCTTGGACTTTAGGGGACGTGGACGCATGGATGCCAGGCTGCAGAGAGGAACCTCAGTGGGACGAGTGCTGTCCCCAGAAGATACGTCTGAATCAAACATGTCCATGTGTCCTTTCTGGGTCTTTGCAGATGGGATGAAGGGAAGAATCTGAGATGAGCTCGTCCTGTGTCAGGGATGGTCCTGAGTCCAAGGACAGGGGTCCTTGTAAGAGAAAGAAGACAAGACACAGATGCAGAGGAGAAGCCATGTGAGGACGGAGGCAGAGATGGGAGGGACACGGCCTCAGGTCCGGGGACCCCTGGAGCCCCAGAAGCTGGAAGAGGCAGGAAGGATCAACTCCTAGAGCCTCAGGAGGGAGCGCGGCCCTGCCCCGCCTGGATCTCAGCATCCCTGCCCCGCCTGGATCCCAACGCACATTTAACCCATTCCTGCCCTCCTGACAAGAGCTCCCCGAGGGCCCGGGCCTGCCAGGCAGAGTGGGCCATCCCTGCCCTTCCAGCCCATGCCTTTTGCACCCACAGCCACGTGCTAAGACACACCATTTCCTTCTGAACATGTTTTCTCATCTCTGAGTGGATGCGAGACAGAAGGGCTACCTCCACTCCGGCCACCTCCCGGGCTCCCGGTGTTACAGAAGGAGCAGGCCGGCCAGGCCGCAGGCCCCAGTCCCCGGGCTGGCAGGGGGAACACATCCATCACACAGGCACCGGCCTGGACTTCCCCAAGGGCTGCAGCTTCCTTCGGATCGAGCCTGGGCGGCTGGTGGTCCCAGAACCGGGGGCAGAGTGCGCTCGTGCTGAGGGCTGTGGGGTCTGGCAAGCCGGTTCCCACTCCAGATGCTCCTGGCTGGACCAGGACCCGAGCTCTGCCCTGAGGGACCCGAATTTCAAGAATGAAATACAGTTGATCAATAAACTCATTCATCGTTAACACATCCATCATGACTCTAGTTCATCAATAACCTACTCCACTATTAACCCAACCCACGTTTAATGTACCTCATCACTCGCCCGGCCCATCGTTAACCTGTCCCATTTCCCCGCATAACCGGGAGGAAGATACAGGTGGGGAAACTGAGGCAGGTATGTCGGGTCACATGTCCCCCATAAGTGCCAGGGTTGGGATTCAAACCCAGGGTCCTGGAGTCCCTACCTCCTGCCCCTATGGACCCTGCGTCCTATTTCCCATGGGTCCCCATCTCCTGCTCCCTGTGGACTCCCACTTCCTCCTCCCGGGAACCCCCACCTTCCCTCCGTGGACCCTGCCTCCTGCTTCCTGTGGACCCACAATTCCTCCCTGTGACCCCCGCCTCCCCCTTCCTGTGGGCCCCGCCCAAACCCAGAAGCCTCACCTGTGCAGACCCGACCTTCTGCAGCCAAGGTGCCACCGGGCCAGCTGCTCACCCTGTCCCCCTGCTCAGGGCAAAGAGCAAGGTGGCCCACGTGGTCCCCGTACCTCCTGGGAGGCTGCTGGCCGACCTGTGGGAGGGGGTCCCCACGTGCACGGGGCCTTGTAGGGCCGTGGTGCCCCGTTTGTGTTTCCTGCACCAGACAGAGGCAGGGACATAAGCAGAACAGTGCCCGCTCCTGAGGGCGTGGGGTCACCCCCCTGGGCTCTTCCGGGAAGACAGAGCTGTGGATTTGGTGGGACCCACCTGAGACCCGTGGCTGGCTAACCCTCCCTCATGTGCTCCCTGGAATCAAAGCACACATTAAACAGCACAAACCCCACCTGTGATGGGCTCAACCCACAGGGGGCGTGGCAGGGACCCCAGAGGCAGGAGGGATGTGGCCGGGTGCTTCTCCGTGGGGCCCCAAGCCCCCGGCCCCAGCCCCGTGAGGCCTCGGCGAGGGCTGGACACACCCAGGACGGCTTGCGGGGTGGGCGGCTCACCCCACCCTCGTGACCCCTTAAGTCCACCCCGAGCCCATCCACAGCACCACGACCCCTCAGCCCTGCTTACGGATCCCTCACCAGACACGTTTCTTTTCCGGAGTCAAGGCTGATTCTAAATCATGACAAGCCCGTGGATAGTTTTATTTCTTACCGGAACCCGCCCTCCAGAGCCAGCGGCCCCTCTCGAGAGGGGGACCCCGCCAGGAGCATCCCAGCAGCTGGAAAGAAAATAGGGTTCTGTGCTCCATGGGTAATGCCAGGCAAACTAGACCCCGCGTTCCGGTCCCAGCACATCTGGGGTGGCCCGGCCACGGGGACCGGGGACCAGGGACCCGGGCATTCTGCTCTCGCTTCCAGACGAAGTAGGACCTCGGGGAACACCGTCTACCTGCTGGACAGGAGTGCAGACCCTCCCCCTCCCCCTGCTCACATGTGACAATCACGGGTCCCTGGCGGGCAGGCCTGGGCGGCTCCGGTAGGACGGGGGCGGGTGGGGGGCGGTGGCCTCCCGCCGGACTCCAGGCACCCTGGCTCCCAGAGGCCTCCTCCTTTGCTCTCGCCCGTAAATTACCAGAAAAGCCGGGAGTCGGCTAAGTAAACAAACACTCAGGTGTGGGGTGGCCCTTCAGGGGCAAGGCTGTGACTGACCGCGTTCTTCCCAAAGCCCCGAGCACCGCGATGCTAACCCTTCAGTTCTTTTTCCCCTTTCGCCCCTTTCTGCCGCCTTTCCTTCCTAAAACGACAGTCGGGCTGTTAAGCATAATAATTGTACGTGAGTGGGTCTGCCTTATTGTTCCTCTTCATTTTGCCTGGAAGGCAGGCTCCTTACCCCGCGGGGGTCAGGGGTCGCCTGCTAAATCATGCGTACCCACAATCCCTTGTGAATTATGCAGTGGACAGGCCGCTCAGGATTAAACCAACCTGCATTACACTCCGGCCCGGAGCTGCCATTATGTGAGTGATGGATGACACGTCTAACGAGCACACGATGGCCACGAGGGACCTCGCGGGCTCAGATGGCTTCACGGCAACCAGTGCCTCGCACACGCTCTGCGCCCCCAGCCCCAGCACGCTCACGTGTGTGTGCGCACGTGTGCCGGCCTGTGTGCTGCGTGTGCAAATGTGTGTTCGTGCATGCACATATGCATGTCTGCATGGGTATGCCCACGTGTGCGCATGTGCCTGCCTGTGGTTTCAGGTGTGTGCGTGTGCAAATGTGTGTGCGCACGAGTGTGCCTGCTTGTGTGCCCATGTGCAGATGTGTGTGTGCATGGATGCATGCATGTGCCTGTATGTGAAAATGTGTACATGTGCTCACAGGTGTGTCTGCTTATATGTGCCCATGTGTGCACGTGTGCCTGCCTGTGTGCTTGTGTGTACCCGTGTGTGCAAACGTGTGTGCATGTGTGTGCATATACTTGCATCTGCTTGGTTCAGTCCGTGTTTGCATATGTGCACATGTGTCTGCCTGTATGCTTGTGTGTCTATGTGTGTGCAGATGTGTGTGTGCATGCGCACATGTGTCTGCTTGTGTGTGTCGTGTGTACAGGTGTGTGCATGCATGTGTGCATGTGTGCCTGCCTTGTGCTTGTGTGTGCACGAATCTTGGTGCGCTGTACACATGCATGCATGTGTGTGCACATGTGTGCAACTGTTGATGGACGTGTGTGCATACATGTGTGCGTGTGTCCATTGTGTGCTCGCATGTGCAGCTGTTAGTGTGCGTGCATGCATGTGTGCATGTCTGTGCTTTGAATGTGCACCTGTGCACACATGTGGACAGCTCTTGGTACACTTCCATGCACATGCAAGTGTGTTGGCGCGTGTGTGTGCATACTGGTGTGCATGTGTGTCTGCCTGTGTGCCCATGTGCAACTCTTGGTACACACGTGTGTGCGTCTGTGTCTTGTGTGCTTGCATGTGCACATGTGTCTGGCTGTTAGTGTGTGTGTGCGTGCATGTGTGCACGTGAGCCTGTGTGCATGCATGTGCTCTTTTTACCTCCAGCCGGTTCCTTATCCTTCCAGGCCCCATGGGGGCAGCCGTCTGAGGGGTGCCCCTTATTCGGGTGCTTTAATACACATGAAACACAAACGTATGGCCAGAGTGAGCGGGAGCCCATGTGTGTCTTCACCCTCCACGGCAGGGTAGGGCAACGGCCTGGGAAGGTAGGGGGTCTCTCCAGGCAGCCTCCTGCACACTCTGTAGATGGAGGACAGATTTCCATGGGTACCCGCCCCAGAAAAGGATGCAAAGCCCTGAGGACTCGGAGCCTCACCTCACCCGGAAGGGCCCGCGTGGGCGCGAGGTGTGATGAGTGCAGGTTCAGCCAGAGCAAGAGGCGCAGAGAGAGGCTGGCCAAGTGGACGGGGGCCTGTGCACTGGGAGATGCGCGAGGAGGCCCATGGAGCTTCGGCACAGGTAGCAGAGGGTGGGAGCGTGTCTAACGCCCCTGAGTCCCCAAGGACCTGCAGGCCAGCTGGAGGGCAATTCGATCGAGAGCTAGAGTGACCCTGGCAGAGCCCCCACGGTCTCTGGGTCCACCGTGTCCGTGTGTGCCCTCCATGCCAAGCACCGAGGACGGCAGGGTGCACCAGAGTGCAGGAAGACGGAGACACCTGGCCAATGGGCTGATGGCTCACCCCAACTGAGAGCAATGTTGGCCCATGTGCAAGGGCCCGATGGCCGTGGTGGCACCATCTTGGACCTACAACTGCCTCCTCCCCATGTCCAAGCTCCAAGAACGTCCCGGCAGGTGGAGGTCACAGGAGACTCTGAGGGGTCAGGCTGCATTCAGGTCTCCCATTCTGGAACGCACTGTGCACCACAGAGCCTAGTTTCCGCGTCAGCGGGAACACGGTCATACTGGTCTCCGAGGGCAGCTGGAGCCCAGGGCCACCACCCGGGAGGACCCAACTGTGGCACGGCCATCCTCCAGCCGCCCTGCAGACAAGCAATCTGGGGCCGCATCCAGGGCAGGAAGCATGTGGCTATTCCGGGTGTAAACCAAGCTGGCAGGCCAGGCAGGCTGGGGACAGAGGGACGGGGCTGGCGTAGTCCTCACTTGAGCATGAAGGAGGTTGGGGCTGCCCCAGGCGAGAAGCTCAAACAGCCTCTGTGGGCCACAGAGATGCCCTGGTAAGGCGGGGAGGGGATGGAGAATCTCGCCCAAGGATACAAAAGGACAACGTGGACCGAGGGGTTTCAGGGGGCAGGGTCCCACGGGGTCCAGGACCACTGAGAACGACGTGAGGGAAGCAAAGAAGAAAGGCCGAGTGGGTTTCGTGTCAGAGGGTCACGGAGGACACGGGACCCCGTTGTGGGTCAGGCCAGAATGGGAGTAAGGCCATGGGGCTGCCGAGGGCCTCCCCGGTCTCCTCGAAGCTCCACTGTGCGGGGTCAGGAGAAACAAGTGAGCAGGGCAGGGCAAAGCTCAGTGCCGTGTCTTGCCGAAAACCCTCACCGCGGGTATCGTCACCAGAAAGACCTGAAATGCTCCGAGGGGAGTGTGGGGACCTCCCGTCGTGGGGACCGCAGCGAAAGACATGCCCACCTGGGACTGGAGAGTGTGGCCTCGTGTGGGAACGGGGGCTCTGCCGGTGGAACTAGGGGCTGACGTGAGGTCGGTTGGGGGGGGGTGTCTTCCCTCCAATGTCAAGTGTCCCTATAAGAAAGGAGAAATCCCAGAGGACAAGGTGTGTGCAGATTCAGGTAGAAGTTGGGGTGACGTGGCCACAAGCCGAGGGACCCCAAGGATTGCAGCAGCCAGCGGGACCTGGAGAGGAGCCTGGCACGGACTCTCCCCCCGCCCCCGGGGCCTCCAGGCAGAACCAGTCTGGATCACAGACGCCCAGTCGCCGGAACGGGGAAAGGATGGCGTCTGCACTCACCCGCTACAGCTGCCCGGGGAAGCTGCCCCAGACCCCACCATGACCGTACCTGCACCCCTGCTCTGCGCATGTCTCCCAGCACAGCCCCTCACCTGCACGGCACTCCCCCTCTCCACCCGCCTGCCTGCCCCGTTCCTGCAGCGCCTGGCATGCCAACGTCACCACCACGAGTCAAAGCTCGCGTGCCCCCAGCGACGGTGCACAGACACCCTGACCCTGACAGGAGGCATGGGCAGGTGGGGCCTTTGGGAGGAACAGCGGCCCCCTGAGGGACGGGGCCCTTGGGCACTGAGCCCCCCATATGCGAACTCCAAAGCCCACGTGCAGCTTTTGCCTCCCCCAGAGCTGAACGAGTAACAGCCCCGCGTTGGCCAGAGCCCTTATCCATGCCGCGAGCAGCGGGCGTGCACGCATTCTGCAGGTTCTGTCTGCTGTGCTGTGTGTGCTGTGTTTTCACAAGAACGTGTGCTGGGAAGAAGAAACGTGATTAAGGGAATCATAAGGGAGAGAGAATGCGTGTTTACAGGACTGTCCCATGTTAATGGGGGGAAAAAGGAAAGTGGTGTCCAGATGGACCCGGCCCTTCAGACCTGAGCCATTCAAGGGGCAGCTGACCTTAGGGTCAGATGGGGCCTTGGAGCTGGAGCCGGGGATGGGATCAGTGTCTGTCCAAGAAGACACGGAGTAACCAGGGTTCCCTCCCCAGCTGGAGAAGGGAACCCAGACGTCTGCAGTCTGGTTCGCCTCCAGCCGCAAGAGGAACGAGACCCACCAGAGACCCGAGAAGGTCGTGCGGCTCACTTTCTCGTCGGTGAATGGCCCAGTGCTGTCCTGGGGAGCTGATCCTCGGCCCGGGGATCCCACGGGATCTACGTGCACGGGGTGCTCCCGGCCTGATGGGAAGACATGCCGTGAGCGGCGCGATTCTAAGCGCACACGCCCGCAGACCCCAGGAGCAGGCGCCAAGGGCCCGCGGCCAGATGTCCAGTTGGCTCCCTAACTTACAAGCACGTCCTGGAAGTTAGCGGGGGACAAGGTGAAGGGAATCCACACGATGGTGCCGGTGACCCCACAGCGAGCTGCTCGGGACAGCCAACCCGAGCCCGGGCGCCCACACAGGCTCCGCGGAGGCATTCACAGCCCCCAGGGACCGGCTGTCCCGAGGAGCCCGCAGAGCCTTCCCACCACCGGACCCTTGCGCCGTCTTCAGCGGAGACGAAGCAGCCCCTTTCCCCTCGCGCACCTTGGCGAAGATGACTGCATTTCTCGCTAGGCCCGGGAGTCGCCGCAGCCACGACCAGGCGCACGCGTCCGCCGCAAGAGCGCGCGCCTCTCCGGGCTCTCCCGCGGCGGCCGGAGCGCACGCACCTGCCAGAGCGCCGCGCGCCCCTCGTCATCCCGGGATAAACAGCTTCTGACGCGTTTTCAATATGATTACATTACAACAAGTGGGTCATGATTGATAACCTAATATCCGGGCCGCGCGAGCCATCCATCACGGGGACTATATTAATTATTCAATGTAGCCGCGTACCGCAGGAATCAATGTTCCAGATGAGGAACGGAGACGCCCAACTCCCCGCAGACCCCGACGACATAATAAAACAGGAATACTGAATAATCACGGCCTGTAATCGCGCCTTAATAAAATCCATTTGTTTCGCTGCCAAGGGTATGGCGTGCGCTCCTTTAAAAACAAACAAAACGATAATTGAATATATTTTTAAGTTCTTTTCGTTTACTTATTCATCTTGGGGGGACAAGACGACTCGAGTGTTGCAGGAGTCCACTCTAGTGGACGCGCGGGACTGGTGTCCAGCAGGCGCACGACGCGGGGGAATTTACAGGAACGCTTGTATGCAGCGCACGAGGCCCCGTGTGGTGGTGACGTGGCTTCTGGGGGCTCGGAGCCCCCGCGACCTCAGGGGCCGCTCCTGGAGCGCAGTGCAGTTCTTCTTGCTTCTCGCTCGGCTTTGCTGGCAGGACTGCGAGACGCAGCCCCAGGGAACTCCATGCCACTCTGGGGATGGATGAATTTTTGTTCGGGGCACCCCCGGGACGCTTTTCCTTTCTACGTGGCTGAGTGGAAATAGGCCTCCCGCACTCCCGTCCGACGTGGACAGGTGGGAGGGTCGACGTCCGACCACGGAAGGGTCGACGTCCTACGGGGGAAGGGTGCGCGCACGCCTGGACTCCAGGGCAGGCCGTTAATGGCGCGCTTGCCGTGGGCAGCTGAGATGTTCCCGCTGACCAGGTACGCAGCACCTCCCGGCGACCGCTGGGGAAACGGAGCGCTGTTCCACTTGGATGCCTCCAAGCTGAGAACCCCACACTTCCAGGAAACCCACGGTTCAAATATCGAGAGAACCAAATGCATCTCTCCCATTCCGTGCAGCCCCGTCCAGGAGAGCCGGGTGGAGGAGGGCCGGGAACAGTTAATGTATTTGGCCAATTGTGGAAACTTGGACCCCGTCTTGATCCAAAGTCTGATAAAAGTGTGGACGTCATTGTGCCGTGAATGAAATGTAAGGCTTTGGGGTTGGGAACGCTGGCTGTGAGCGTCTCAGAAATACTATCAGGAAAACTCTAGGCTTGCGCAGTTTTAAGCTCATAGGAGAAGGTAAGGAGCTGCGTGTCCAACGTGAGTTCCAAGTGGTGCCTCTGCCCTCAAAGGACAGTAAACTACAGCTGAAAGGGGCCGCCATGCGCAGTTGCTCAGGTTGTCCACTGCACACTCCAGAGGCTGTCACTCACGTGGGCTGCAGAGGGCCCTCGGCGGCGCCCAGTACACAGTTTACATGGTTCATTGGATGAAATGTTCCCAAGCACAGTGTGTGCCAAACAGCATTGGTTCGTGGACAAGAGATCCCGGTTCCCTTTCCCCACGGCCTCCGGTGAGGTGCACATGCTGCCGACTCGGACGGGGGCCCACCCTGGGTCCAGGAACGATGCCCACAGGCTGGTTCCCCAAACCACAGCCTCTGTGACCCTACAGGGTGAGAGGGACTTGGTGGACGTGGATAAGGGGGGACCGTCTGTTCCCTCCAGGTCCGCGCCTGGTCTGACTCGAGTAGTCTGCGCACCGCACCCGGGTGCACTGTGCACAGAAACAATCTCTTTCCTCCCGAGTTCGCGCGTGCGGACGAAGCCCCCGTCCACGGAGGCCACACGTCCAGCCCTGACTCGAGCGCGGCCCCACATCACCAGCACCCAAGGCCAGCGGCAGGCACAGTCCGCTCGGACACCAGCACCTGAACCCGTTCTGGCTCCCGCGGGGCCTGCAGGCTCCTCCATCCGTCCGCACCCTGCCCCGCCCCCCAGGCACCGAGCCCGCGTCCCCCGCCGCGAGTGGAAACAGCCCCTCCCCTGGGCAGCGCGCGTGCGCACCAAGACCCTCCCCCGTTGCCCGCACTGGGGCGAATCGCACGGCTCAGCCCCTCAAGCGCGTGATTCGTGCCATCCACATGGTCACCAACTGCGCGCCTGCCCCCGTGACCTGCTTCCAGAACATTCCACCGCTGCACGGCAAGTGCACGTCACTGAAATGGTGAACGCTGGCTTGTGGGCGCAGTCCCTCCTGACCTCTTCCTCTCTCACGACGACCGGAAGCAGCTCCAGGGGAAAGACTTCAAGAGATCTGCGGCGGGGCCGAGGCGGGGACAATGGACGCTGCGAACGCGCTGACCCCTCTCCGTCCGGGGCCCTCTCATACCCCGTGGAGCCAGGACCTCCGTCTGGTTGCAGAACACCCTCATCCCGGAAAGGAGAGCCCGTCCTGAGCCCTCGCCCAGCTCCCAGCGACCAGGAATCCGCGCCCTGTCCCTAGGGACCTACCAGTTCTGCACGAGTCCCCCACGTGTGGGGTCCCACGCGGTGTGGTCCTGCTGTCTAGGTCTGTCACGGAGCATCAGGATCCGGCCACTGATGTCACAGCGTCCGTCCTATTCTCGGCCAAGTAATAGCTCCCTGCGTGCCACGGCCTGTTAGTGTTTCTGCATCTGTGTGCAGACGGGCACACGGACCGTTTGGAGGAGCATCTCTGAGAGACAGAGACAGAG
Organism: Mellivora capensis; assembly: GCA_004024625.1. Taxonomy (NCBI): domain Eukaryota; kingdom Metazoa; phylum Chordata; class Mammalia; order Carnivora; family Mustelidae; genus Mellivora; species Mellivora capensis. Next base: position 42,693 of record PISX010002222.1, on the reverse strand, counting down.
AGACAGAACGCAGAGCTCCCTCTGCCACCCCCAAGGAGCCCTGGGTCCCCACATATAGGCGGGACCCAAGAGCATTTGCCAGAGGAGAAGGGGTCCCTTAGTAGCTGAAGCCCACCCAGGGACCACGTTCTCTCTCAGCAAACCCTGGATTTGGGGAAAACACACCATCTGAGCGGCACCAACATCCGAGCGTCCCTGCCCCTATCACCTGGGTCCCCGGGTGCAGAGTCAGGACGGCATCTCCCGGCATTCCTCCCACTTGTGCATCTGGAAGGACCTTTGACGGGGGGACCCCAGGGTGGACGCCTGGAGAGCGCTGGGGACGCGAAGGGACTTTGGACAGGTGGCCTCGTCCTTGTCCCCAGGCGACACATCAAAACCACAGGGTACAGACGCAGCCAAGGCGTCGCATGCCTTCAGGCCCAGCACGACTCCCCTCAACTCTCCTCACGTTGGGCAAAGCGAAACCAGTAAGAACGAAAAATAGAAGCGCTGGGCTTTATAGCGGCAAAACTGCTCGAGGTTTGGTCTGCTTTGGATCCGATTTGCGTCCAGTTCATGGCTGGTACCCGTCCATGGGATCGTGCTTCTCGAAATCTGGAAATCTGCCCCCCAACGATCCACACGTTCACTCTCCGGAAACACGACAGGTACCCACAAGGCCTGGGAACCGGCTCGGGAAGAACACGTCCAGACGCGTCAACGTTGCACATCTACGCGCTACGGCCGTGAACGCGGCGCTGACACCGAGGGGAAGCCTGGTTTCCGTCGCAGACGCTGGTTTCAAGCCCTAAGGGCCAGAAGCAGCTCTCGTACTCCTCCAGCACACGGTTACCCTGGGGCTTGCTGCTTTAGTAAAGGAATGACCCCAGCCTTCCCCACAGTCAGACCGGTGTTGCACATGGATTTTCCTGACATTCTCCGCCGCGCTCTGGCACGAAACGGGCTGCCGTCTGGTCACCAGTGGCTTATGGCCCTGGGTCCCGCCCAGCGGCTCAGCGCAGGCTTTCCGAGAGCGATCCTGCCGATGTTCCGTTTCCCACCGTCTTCCCTCCCCTTCGAATCCCACGGACGCACGGAGCTCCCCGTAAGCACGGCCTTGGCCGGCCTGGGCGTGACTTACTCTCTTCCCCGATAAACCCGCTCTTTCAGCAGACCTCACAGAACGCACCTCCTTCCAAAGAAAATCAGAGAAGACGGGCGACAGCGGGTGCCAACCTAACAGACTTCCTCGCCCTTGCGACGTGTTTGTGGGGTGTCCTCGGGGCTGCAGGGTCTGGGAGCATGAACGTGGGACAGTGTGCCCTGCCTGCGGAGGCTGCTGTTGGGGGCTGGGGCCAGAGACAGGGGTTTAGAAGTCAGGACCGCGGCAGAGCGCTGGGTGTCCGACCCTGTCTCCCAGGCTGGGAGTCTGTACTCCCCCAGCCATTCCCTGGAAGGTCCGCAGTCGATCTCCCCAGGTGCGCCTGCCGAAATTAAAGCTATTAATCAGCACACACCAGCGCCCGAGCGGGGCAGCACCTCTCGGAGAGGCCGTCCCCGCCCGTATGGCACAGCTGGCCCTGGGCTCAGGGTCTCCCTGAATGGGTCAGGACTGTTGGTGCGCGACCTGTCAGCCTCTGGCCAGTCCAGGAAGCACAGGGCAGCGGGTCTCAGGGGTTCTGTCCTCCTGCAGGGCGCGGGGCCACCAGCGAAGGCCCCAGCTTCCTCATGAGGTCCTCAGCCCACAGCCAAGTCCCACCGCTCTTGCCCCCAGCGCCCAGGCCTGCATTTTCACAAATTCTTCCTGGAGCTGCATTCCCAAGGCCTGGGGCGGAGGAGGGGGGCCTTTGCTTTCTGCTGAATTTCACAGAGAGCAAACTGTCTGAGGTCCAGGGCTGTATCACCCGTTTTGAGTTTATGGCCAAGGAATGAGGCCTGGACCACCCTCGGAGATTTCCGCCGGCCTCCAGAGTGTTGTACGGGGCTTTGCTCAGACGCCAGCGGGTCCCTGGGCCCCCTCGCCGCTTCCGTTCTCGAGTCCCGACCGAGCTCCACGCAGACCTAGGCCCCGGGGATGGGGGGAGCATCCGGACACAGGACGCCGCTCCAGTAACAGGCAAGATGGAGGACAGGGCTAGTCCCGAGACTTCCCGGGATGAGGGGCTCTGACTCGGGGCTGGGGGACCCGGCGGGACTCAGAGACGGCAGTCCCCCCCACGGTCCCAGAGAGCCCCGCGAGGCCAGCTTCCTTAGTCCTGCGACACGTCGGTCCCTGTGTACCCAGGAGGTGCCTCTCCGACCCAAGCCGGTCGGGCACAGCTGGACGGGACAAGCCCCAGCGGACGTCCGCTCCCGGGTCCCGACAAGCAGGCCGCACAGCTCACCGACGCAGGTCAGTACTGTGCAGGGGGAGGCACGTGATGCGGGGCCGGCAGGGCGGCCCCGGGATGCCGAGCGGCCCGGCTCCTCTCTGCCCTGCCGTGCACACGCTCACGCCGGGCTCTCCCCGCGCGCACACATGCACACACACGCACACACACACGCACACACGTCTGCGGTGTTTCTGTCCATCTCCCGGCGCGCCAGGGAGACCGTGGGAAGAGTGGACAGTTACGTGATCGTTTCTGACATTTCTTGGCAGCTGAGCCCTGGAAAGGGTCTCTCTCTCCCGGTCCAAGATTGAATTTGGGCTGAAACACAGGGCTCATTTAAGCAGCAATTAAAGGGCCTTATAGAGTGGAGGAGAATGAAATGATTAATGCAAAGAGTCTTGTTTAATGGGGATATTAAGTAAACTGCTGGTTAAAATGCTCATATATCATCCCCGGGCCCCTAATTGGCTTCCTGTTCCGGCGGCATGTGGCATTTGCAGGAGGAATTACGTCCCTTTAGCGGGACCGTTGCTAATGCAATAAATCAAGCCCATGGATTTTAGCTAATTTTGATGGAGACTACGTTGGAGCCATCGCATGGGAGGGGCCCGCAATTAAAGTTCATTACGGCGTCCAAGACGCAGAAAACGGGACCCCGGGAATCAATGCCAACCCCCTCGCCGGCCGCTGCGGAGGGAGGCGAGCTGGGCGCTGGCCCCACGTGCCTGCCCCGCGGACATGGCTCCCACCCGGGGGACGTGGCTCCCACCCCAGGGCTGGCGGGGTGGAAGGCAACCTCCTCACGGTGTGCATTCGAGACGCGCCAGCCTCCCCTCGGGGAACACCCAGGGTGTGTTCCTCACGCGCTAACAGGTACACCGCGCCTGTGCGCACGAGCGGAAAGGTCTGTATGCACCGGTGGACAGAACTGTGTCCCCCCCAGGTTCACAGGGGGAACCCTCAGGCCCAGGACCTCACATGGGGCTGTATCGGGACCCGGGGTCATTACAGTTGGGAGAGAAGTACAGCGAGGGCAGGAGGGCGGTCGGCCCCGACCCCGTAAGACTGGGTCCTTACAAGGAGAGGAGGTGAGGACACAGACACCCACAGAGACAACCAGTGGGGACACGCGGAGAAGACAAGGCCCATATGCCCAGGAGAGAGGCCTCGGGAGGAACGAGCCTCAGCCCTGCCTGGATCTCAGCCTCCCAGCCTCAGCCCTGCCTGCATCTCAGCCTCCCAGCCTCAGCCCTGCCTGCATCTCAGCCTCCCAGCCTCAGCCCTGCCTGCATCTCAGCCTCCCAGCCTC